>JBCNJP010007741.1:0-16449 GCA_039602395.1 Deinandra increscens subsp. villosa
ACAGATAGAAATTCATGTTGTGACCTTGAATGAGAGCATGCATGACACATTAAGTGTCCTCATCAGAGAGATGATGATCAGAGTATTTTGATGAGAAGCAAAATTGAATTTGAGAGAAAAAATATTGCCATAGATGTGGAAGGTGAACTCTGTCAGCTTTTCCTTCATATAGATTTCCTTTGTATCCCATATCAAGAAAGGTTTTGATCACAGCATCTTGGTTAAAGTGATTGGGAGCAGATGGACTGTCTTTGATTTGAAGTGCTTTTCTGATAAGATGTTAATTAAAGACAAACATTACTCCACAGACAAATGTTCTTATTAAGGCATTGTCTCCATCCTTAACAATGAAAACAACATTCCTCCATAATTCTTGAAGCAGGGAGTAGTTGATTGGAATATCAAGAGTTAGTGCATATCCTATGGGGCAGTTTTTGAGAAATCTCATCATTGGTTGATAGGACCAGAATCTGTTCCCACAAGGTGTATAAAGCATGAGGTTATGAAGGTGAGGAACAGGGAATGTTGTGTTTTCAGGTAATGGTGGAGAAAGTTCTTTGAAAGACATGGCTGAGTTTTTCCCTTTTGATAAGGTATTTCAAAGTTTTCTGAGGAAGAAGGATGTTGCTGTAGGGATATGATCATGTAATAGTAAGCGTATGTCCGGAAATTATTTAAGCCTACGGGGTCACACGTCTCGACACCAAATGTATTAATATTAATTAATGGTTAATTAATGTTTATCACGAACATTCAACGAGGTTTCGTTAAAAACTAACAGTTAATTGTTAACAGAGGGGTGTTAGTTGTAATTAGAGAGAGTTGTAATTGGATTACAATTAGGAAAAGATTTAAGGATAGGCCATAGGGCCGAAAATCGTAAAGGCCCCTATGCCAATCCTTAACTTGTTTATCAAGTCTTTTAAACCTATATATAGGCCCTCTGGGTTTATGGTTTAGTTGCTGAGTTAGTTACGATAATTACCTGATAACTGATTTAAATCGCGCGCTTGTATACCCGTAAAATATGCAAGTTTTCATATTTTAAATATGGAATTTTAATAACAAGAAATTAAATATAAAATTTGACATTTAATATTTTATCAAACCGACATAAACTGTTTCACTATTAAAACGTTTAAGTGAACTTAAAATATGATAAAAATGTTCTGTTGTCAAGACTTAGCCAAACGAGAAAACCGCTAAACCTATTGGACCGGTTAGGCCCAATAAGCCCAAAATGACCCGGATGAACCCAAAAATTTACCTGGAGACTCGACTCGACTCAGGTCACCGAGTCACCGACCCAGAGGCCCGACCCGTCGGACCGAATTGCCTTGGGCCGAAGCCGGTCCCTGCAGCCTCTCTCTCGGCCCACTCGGAAAAAGCCCAACCCGGCCCGTACTCCTTTCGCACCCGGCCCAAACCCTTGCCCGATATCCACATGGGCTCCTGCCCACTCTCCTTCCCGAGTTTAATTGGGCTTCGGCCCAACCTCCAAACTTTTATATTTAAATGTTTTGGCCCAAATATTTATAACCTTAGCCCACACTAAATTTTATAAAAATATTAGCCCATCAACTTTTTTATAAAATCACCACCCTTGTAGTTTTATATACTTGGGCTAAAACTGAAAAATTTATGATTTGTAATCCTCACTAACCACCTTATATTTTATCAAACCTTCACCATTTTATAAAATACATAGAAGGTTTATATAAATTAATCACCTACTCTTGATATAGTTGGGTAATTGTGGTGTTGACAATATACCTAGCCTATAACTAACAACAATTTCCCATGCAATTAACCTTTGGTTAATAACTAATGTTTTAGTTATTGATAAATAAAATGTTGTTTTTATCTGTTATTATATTACTTGTTACTAAAACGCATGGGTTACCAACTTTGAACACCGCCACGTAAGACTTCCGCTGAATTAAGAAAATTGGGGTGTGACATTATGGTCATCATCGGAATAATTCTCATACGCTTTGATAAGGTCAACAACAGGTTGAGTAGCAGATGGGGTGGTGATGACTTGTGGTCCATTGACAATGGAAGCCCACATTTTGTGGTCAGTGTTTTTACAGAAAATCTCCATTCTAAGTTTTCACGTGTCAAAGTCATCAGGAGTGAAGGTTGGAGGTTTGTTAGTGCTGCCATTCCTTAGTTCACTCATTTTCAGAGATCAAGAATCGAAACAGTCTTATCCAAAGCAAACAGAAACGCCTTCAGTGAGAAAAAGTTTTAGAAAACATAATTTAAAAACTTTTAAACACAAGAGCCAAGGCTCTGATACCACTTGTAGGATCGTGGTTAGGATCAACTAACCAAACAAGTTACCAAAGGCGTCAAACAAGAAAGGCGGAATCAGACTTGTTTGTGTTAAAGTTTGAAATGGTTTGATCGAAACAGTAACTAGTAAACAAGAAGTAAAGTAGATAAAACACAAGATATCAATTCCAAGCACAACTATATTAATACTTCACAATGTTTACAAAGAGTTACAGCTGATGAACAAGAGAGATATTCGATCAACACAAACATAAGGAAATACAACTAATATATATATAGTGCAAGGAGGAAATAAAAGATATTCTTTTATTTCCTTTTAGCTCCTAGGCTAAATAAACAAATGATATCTACTCCAGAGTTGTTGTAGTACAAGCATGCTTCTGTGAACAGTTGAGCAGACCTATCGGTGAACAGTGTACAGCATGGTGTAAAGTAAAACTGCTTTCTGACAGCTTTATGCATTGGAACTTGCAACCAGGGGATAAGTCAAAGTTCCGGAGTAACACTAGGAGAAGTTCCGGAGGAACTACTCAGTGTGAAGGAAGTTCCGGACTAACTTCCTTCGGAACTCTGACTTAGAGAATTTCTGCCTAGCAAAACATTCCCAACATTTTCCCTCCAACATCATAACTTTCTGTTTGCAAGAAGCAGAAACCGTATTAACAACCATGGAGAGGTACTCATAAAACTCTTTGACACCGTCATGTTTTTTTGGCAACGACCACAATTACTAACTGAAGTTGATGAGCAAATCAATGTATGTAATATGCTGAAGGATTATCTCTCAAAATCAAAGCCTTTAATCCATTATACTCTCCTCGCATGTTGCTTGCACCATCATAACCTTGACCCCTTACCTGTGTAAACAAATATAAATTATAAAATACATTACATAATTTTATTCTAAAGTATATGTATTATAAATATGAAATTTATTACTTACTTGATCTATGCTCAAATGATTGTCTGCTAACAAAGAAACGATGCCTTCATTAAGAGTTGCGGAAGATGTATTCTTGATGTGAGAAAGTCCGATTAAACTCTCGTTACAAACTCCAAGCTTATCAACATATCTAACAACCACGGCCATTTGTTCCTTTAAAGACACATCACTAGACTCATCCGCTAACAACCCAAACACATTGTCTTTAAACTCTTCACAAATCATTTTGGTTACCTCTTTCGCAAAGCAATCAATAATCTCATTTTGTATTGATGGGGATGTCATCTTATTATTTTTCTTTGCATTTCCTAAGGTGTACTTACCAAAATCTGGGTTATTATCACTAAGCAATTGTAAAAGTCCAAGAAAGATGCCCTTATTGAGAAAATCTTCTGACTCATCATGTCCCCGGAATGGTAATGAGTTTTCTAAACAAAATCTAACACAGCAAACATAAGCCATTAATCGAAACCGATTAGCAATCACTTCTTCCTCACTATACTTGGTGACGTTCGCTTCATAGGATCGCTTTTGATTAATTATATTGCAACATTTTTTAGCCGCCTTATTAGAGCACTATTGACTAATCCAACATGGTTTTTTAAGACACCCGATTTATTCCAATTATCAAACCCTCCATTTGCAAAAGTATCTCTCCCACCTTGATTACCAACACTTTCACTAAACAAGTAACAACATAGGCAATATGCTTTCTCCACTTTTGGGCTATACTCTAACCAATCAAATTTATCAAACCATTTAACACTAAAACGTCTCCGACCACCAGAATAATCTTTCCATTTAAAATCACGACCTCTTGGTTGATAAGCCTTTTTCACAAGATATGCCCTTCTTATGTCATCAATTTGATTCGGGTCATAACTAATAATAGGCGGTCTATCGGCGGGATCCGAAGGAAGAGCATCCAAATCAATAGTCTTTCGTGTTGAAGAAGCTCTATTTATATTAACATCCTCTTGCATACAATTAGTCTCTATATTTGGACTTGGTTTTTTACTAGTTTGAGTAGTTTCATCATTTTCTAGGACTTTTCTTTTAAACAAATTGCTAATTAAAGCTTGTTTAGGCTTTGGTTTCATCTTTCTAGCAATTAGGTAAACCCTAAAACAATAATTCAAGAAAACAATACAAAGTTATGATTTAGTCAATTAAAACACTTCCTAAATGCTATTTACTAACACAATTCCACATAACATTGGTTTCTAAATTCTAATCTCTGAATTAATAAACCCTAAAACAAGAAATAGGAGAAAAGGACTACCTGTGGAAGAATGGGCGGCAGCCGAAAACTACGGAAGAACGCCGGACTCAGGGGCGGCAGCCGGCAACAGCGGTCACCGGCGGTGGTGCGGGTCGGAACTCCGACGGTCGAAAAAAATGGGACAGGGGGCGGCAAGAAGGACTACCTGTGGAAGAATGCAGGATGGCAGCGGCAGTGGACTGTGGAAGAACCGTCAGACGCAAGGGCGGCAGCCGGCAACGACGGTCACCGGCGGGGAATTGGAGTATTGGACAAATTTGAACTTTTGGGGATTTTAATTTTCTAATCTCCTGATTCTTTTTTTTTTACTTTTATTAATTTAAAGAATTTACATAACACCCCCTTATACTTACAAGTTCCTTATTTAAATTGCACAAACTTATAAATTGTATAAACTTACTTTATCTTCGGTTTTAATTTTTTAACATGTTTTTAATCATATTTTCAGGTCGGGCTTTAAATAAAACCATAAAAAGGTTCTAAGGGTCGCGTAAAGTATCTAAAGGGGTCGCGAAAAAATATTTTTAGGGGTCGCGAAATACCAAAAACATAAAAAACCCGAAAAAATTCCGTCTTCGCGTTAACGGTTCAGGAGTCGCGGGGGCTACCCCTACCCAAAGGGTAGGTCCGCCCCTGGGTACAACAATAACGCCGTATTTGATTATCTGTTCTTTTCGTACCCCTTTCGTGGTAATTTTGTTATATAACATATTGCTGCAAATCCCACCATTAATTGATTTT
Source organism: Deinandra increscens subsp. villosa (assembly GCA_039602395.1). Lineage (NCBI taxonomy): Eukaryota > Viridiplantae > Streptophyta > Magnoliopsida > Asterales > Asteraceae > Deinandra > Deinandra increscens. The sequence continues at coordinate 5,265 of JBCNJP010007741.1, forward strand.
GATTAATTCTGTACGGAACGATAACTAGTGAATAGACTTATTTGGGTTGACGCCCCTACCCTAACTGGTCGCTCTAGTTCTGACTCCGCGTTAACAAGTCACGGGGTACATGTCAGTTATTATAGGCCAGTGGTACTCTTGGAGAATATGCCATAGGTGGGTAAATCAGTTAGTCTTTGAAATCAAGATGCAGGTAGATCAATGCAATCGACAGTAACCACATTTATAATATCATGTATGACTGAATCGGTACAAAACGTGAGTTGCACCAGTCCTTCATCAAACCGTGCTTGAACTGCACAAGTTAAACCGTTCTTGAACTACACAAGTCAAACCGTGCTTGAACTGCACAAGTTAAACCGTTCTTGAACTACACAAGTCAAACCGTGCTTGAACTGCACAAAACCTTCGTTCAACTGTGTAAAACTTGACTTTCACGAGTCTATTTTACTTAAGACCTTTATAACATTTTGTATGCTATAAACTGTTTACAAATTTACTTGTAAGAATCTTAAACCTGTGAACTCACCAACATTATGTTAACTTTTTTTAACTTATATATTCCTCAGGTAACCAAGCCAAACCGTATGCAAATGGGACGTCAAACCTTAAGGCCTGCATCTTGGAGTCATAGTCTCATTCATCATCATGAAATAACTTATGAAACACTTACCTTTTAAACCCTTGGTCAAAACGATTTCAAGACTTAACTATTTTATCATACTTCCTATTTTAATATTTCTGGAACAATTCATATTTCAGTATTGTAAAAGAATGTCGTCTTAACATATTTCTGCTGTAACTTTGATGACATACTTGGTTTTTCAAACGTATATTAATCTGACAGAGGTCATTTTATGTATCCACGACTAAGATCCCATGACGTCACACGCACCCGTTCCCGGAAGTTCAGGGTGTGACAAAAACGGTTTTCGTGTATCGCAAAGATGTAATGAAACAGCTTTCGCGGTCCACAAATTGGGGAATCTGGGTAATTTTAATAATTTTTATTATAATAAACTAGACTAGCAAAAGTAAAATTACAGAAATAAAAAGAAATAACTAAATTAACTAATTAAAATGCAGAAAAATAAAGAAAATATTTATGGGTTTTTATGAGTTTCTAGACAAAACAAAACAAGAAATTAACTAAAAAAAACTAAATTCACTAACAAGGCACATACTCCCCGGCAACGATGCCAATTTGATAATGGTTTGTCGTAAGACTGTTCTAATAACCCTAACTCAAACCTATAGATAGGGTAAGTTGGGTGTCAATCTAGGGGATTTTGTGGTTATTAGCAATTCTAGTGACTAACTAATTCTAATTCAACTAAACCTAAATAACTTGACTGTCATTATCCTATATTATTCTAGTTCAACTAAACTTAACCTAATTACTTATTGTTAACGAAGTTGCATTGATTGTTGATTACGAGTGAGTTGATTTGAGCAATTAATTAATTTGATTTAGAAGACAATAATGATGAAAAGGTAACTATCCTAGGATCCTTGTTTGTCAATTTCTCATCTTAATTTGGATTAACCTAACTGTGAAAGCTAAATAGACATAGTCCTCTTTAGTGTTCGATCCAACCTAAATAACTAACATTAACGCATGCCGCTCAATCCCTAGATCAAAGTTTCTGAGATATGACGATTTACTACGAAGAACCCTAGCTATCTAGTTGATTAAATAGATCAAACATGCAGGTGCACTTGATTTCTATGTATCAAGATCATTCCACAATCAGATAACGAGAATAAATAAATAAACAAACCGTTCACCTGGATAGTTACACGACTTTTAGCCTAGCATTATTGTGATGAAAAACATGATCTAAGATAGAAAAGAAAAACTAAAAAAAAACGAGTTCTGGTCTTCCAAATATGGCTGGAACCAGTCTCCATTCATAATCCCTAAACTATGCTTAAATACTAAAAGAAAAAAAAAAGAAAATTTTCTGCCGACTTCACACCTTCGCATATCGCGAAGGTGGACCCTTGAGTACCACCCGAACTCCAAAATTCCAAATTCTTTGTACAGCTCTCCATTGCATTTACATTTTACACTATAAATGATTTAATTGAATTGAGCTCACGTCCAACTCATGTGTGCTAAGCTGCTTTGTGATGTTCTACGTAAGCTCATGTTATGTGCACTTCACATTCTCTTTCAGTTCTTGTTATTTCATCTGCACACTACACAAATAAAATTCACATCATACACTCAGTTCTTTTATTAGTTTTATACCCTAAAATTATAGAAACTTAAGCTTTATAATATTTACATTCTAAATAATTAAAGGATTGATATTAAAGAAAACGCCATGCCACTTAACTCATTAACGTGTTATGACTCATCATTCTTAACTTAATCACACCATTTAAACTCATTTACTTTTTAATACGTTAATTACAACAACCGATTAAATCAATATATTTTATGTTCAACTCGGTGTGTTTAGCGACTTATATTTAATAAATATGTGCTTTTATAGCTCTCATCAGAGGGTGATATGCATCAAATGACACATATTTTTCTATCAAATATCCTTCGCATTTCACTTTAATTTCGATTAACTAACGTCAAAACGAAGTCATTTTGTCTTCTTTTTAGTTTTTTAAGTTAAATAAAGTCAAAATCACAAAAGGAGCTGAAAATGGACTAAAAGAGATAAAAACCAGCAAGTTCCGGAAAAATTGACATTAGCACGGTATGTGCCCACCTCAGCACGACCTCGTGCCTGACCTCAAGAAGCTTCCAATAGGGCTGACTCCGCTACTGACAGGCACGACCCTGTGCCACTGACCGACACGACCCCGTGCCACTGACGCCTGACAAGCACAGACCGTGCCAATTGACAACGTAACCCCGTGCCAACCTGACAGAAATTTTTTTGGCGATCCGCTGACAAGCACGACCCCCTGCCTTGACAGGCACGACCCGTGCCGAAGTACCGAACTTGCCTATAAAAGCAGCCCTCCACCCTCATTCTTCCTTGCCCAATTCTTTTCCCTGTCTTGTAGTTTTTTGAGCCATTTGACGTTTTTACATTTTGTAATCAAGTTTATAAGAACCTTAACTTAAGTAAGATTTTGCCAGTTTTTGTCTATGAATTCTTGTGTCATTATGGCCCTTCGGATGGGACCCGAGCCTTAGAAACAGACAAAACTGATAAAACTGACAAACCGGGAGTTGCGTATGTAGGCGTAGTATGTCAATTAAGCTATTATAAGAGTCTAGTAGCCTTAAAACACTTCACAAACATCACACACAAGTTGGAGTCTTGAAACATTGGTGATAAACTGAAAACTGCTACGTGTCGTGAAATACGTGCAAACTGATACGTGAATTTAATTGCATGATCGTAAATTGTTATACGACAAGTTGATACTTGATTTAATTGGATTTGATGTGATAAAAACAATGGTGGATAGAAGAAAAGCCAAATCGTTGAAAACCGTGACCAAAACATCAAAAAACATAAAAAAGTCAACAAAACTCAAAGGACTGCCAGACGGGAGGCTCTAGGCGTATCGCCTAGAGCCACCAGAGCTCCAAGCGATACGCATGCCACCTACTTTTCAGCAGAAACCCTTATTTGCACTATTTAAGCATATTATGGCCTCATTTTCCGCTTGTGCTCTCTCAAAACGTCCCATCAGCTCTCTTCACGACCTTAGGTCATTCCTCACTCAAATTTCATCAAGTTTCTTGCTTTCCTTCAAGATTCAAGTCCTGATATCATCCTTGATCATCCTATATTCATCTGGTATGTGTTTCTTCTTGTCTTGCTTGTTTGAAAGTTGTCAAGATCCAAGCTTTATGCTAGATCCAGGTCTAATTTGTGATGATATAGTGTTCTCATGCATAGATCTAGGGTTTGTGATGATAAAGTTTGCATCTTTGGATCAAAAATGTGATTTTTATGCAAGATATGATGATCCATGCTAGATCTAGGGTTATGCATGGTTATACATGGTTGCATGTGAATAAAGCTTGAAGATTGATGTAAGATCTATGTTCTAATTGTTTAATAATGGTAGATCTAGGGTTTATGTGCAATAAAGTTGCTACCTTTACTTGAGATCTATGATAGATACTCGATTTCGGTAGTCATGCATCCTAGATCTTGAATAAAGGTACTTAATTTGTGTTACTAAAATAAAGCTGCTTGATCTAGGTTAATGGATGCATGATAGTCTATAAAGTTGCCAATTTGATGTCGGATTGCATGAGGATTAATTTATAGAAATTATTTAAGTGAAATTATCTTGTAAATGGCCTATTAGGTCAAGATGGCATTCATGCATGTGGTTAGAAACTTGTGACATGGCTTGAAATTTATTGATTAATGATCTACGTGACTTACATGAGATGATGATGTGGTTTTATCGTGGAATTAGCCTACATGTGGTAAATATATATTTACCGGAAAATAAGTAACTATATAAATGCATGTGTATGACCATGAGATTACTTGATTAAGTGTTTGTATGTCATTAGTCAAATTAGTTATGAGTTATATGAGTGTACAAGCCCTAAGTCTTCTACCTCGGTGGGAATGGCAAGACTTTGTATGATTGCCCCGTCAATCGTACATCGTAAACGCGGGATAATGTCATAGATAATTGGGACGTACTTACATTATCATGTAGCATGTTATGTGAGAAATACGTTCTAGGAAAAATGTAGAGAACCTAAATTTGATCACTAACGTGTATTCAAGTCCACTTGTCCGCTGTCGATGCGTTTTTGGGACAGTTGGTCAACACCGTCAACACTCACACGATTGCGTGTCATAGGTGGAGTCCAATACGAATTCACCATCTCTATCCAGCGTTTACTATTTGGATACTTATTTTCACCCTAAGGTGACCTATTATGCTTTGGGGGGGGGGGGGGGACATGTGGTAACGAAGTCTGTTGAGAAATACTAAACGATTTCTATTGAGAAATGCTAAACGATTTCTGAAATACTAAACAATTTTTGTTGAGAAATACTAAATGATTTCTGTTGAGAAATACTAAAATATTTCTCTTGAGAAATGCTAAATTTTTATTTCATATACTATTTGTAACCCATAGAGGAAAACATGCGAATGGAGTCCTTCCACAATTCGCGTACCATTAGTATCAAGTTGATAAAGAGGAAATGTGAAACAAATCTGTTGGGCTTGACAAACCTTGCCCTGGTTGGTCGCTCTAGCCCCACCTCCTTCGGGGGTGGAGAAGGGGTATTATATTGTCCTAACTCGGGTCATGCTCGGTATAGCATGGCAGGAAGGCAAAACTTAGCTGTCAGGAATGGGGCCATGAGGCCTATGGTGTTATAAATAACGTTGTCTAGCTAACCCAAGTATATAGAATGCTGATTATCTTTCTCAAGATGTGTGATTCTAGGGTGGGTTACGCCTCACTGAGGGTAACTAGTTAACTTACTGTTTCAAATTAGAAATATTTATTTACTTGCTTAAACTCCGAGAATTCACCAACCTAGCGTTGGCACTTTACATGTTTCTTCTCAGGTCCGTAGGAGAAGCTAAGGAACACGTTAGGTATCATTCATGGTGTCCATTGCATGGTTTGTAATAATTCAAACACCTTTTGTCGCCTTGGACGAACATACATCTTAAACTGTTTTTATTGGTTTTCACTTCCGCTACTTTGAACTTAAACTTAATTATGTTATGATGCTTCTGCTTTATTTGAAGACTTTAAAACTCTCATAAACTATTTGATACATCAGTATCCAAACTTGGTTTTAAACGGTGAGTCGAGCATATAGAATGTTCGAAGTGTCTGACAACTCAGATCCTGATCTGGTTCACGTCTCTGTTCGCGGTAATTACGCGGGTGGTTTTACGGGGGGGGGGTGTGACAATTCTTCTCTTTCTCTTAAGCAAATCATTAAAGCTATGCTTGGCTAATATCTTATGCTTACTTGGGAAGCAACAAACCTTTGGTAGTGTCGGTTAATGACTTTATAAGCTCACTTAAGGTGTTTTTAATAACTTTATAAAAACCCTCTTTCTTGAAAGTTTATTATTAACCTTTTTAAACAAGCGTGCTCTATGTATCATAGACCATTTAAGGAGTCAAAATCTCATCAATCGGACTTGTGACACCCGGTTAGGGGACGATGCATGATCCTTCGAGTGACTCGCGCCCCATGCTACATGATACGTTGGGGGTCCTTATGTCTATGTAAGCAAACTCGGCTGACCACGCATGTGCGGGCTGAAAGTATCTGGTTGGGAAAATGGTTTTGTAATATTTTGACACCTCACGGAAGCCGAAAGGTACGTGTTGGTGAACTTGGCTCTGATTACGACTTACGCGCATGCACGAGAGTGGTGTGTTGAAGAGACGGGTCTTAGTCCCTTAAAAATATCATTTTCATCATAAAATAATCTAGCACGCAAGGTTGTTTCCATGCTGGTTCGTGACGACGTGTCGAGTGTAACGGTTGCCCGACCAAGGAGCCCTACAACTTTGTTTGGGCTAAAAATTACAAGAGACAATTTTTTTTCCAAATTAGTATGTGAGGTGCGGTACCTTGGATGTAAAATATATGAAACTGATTAAAGTAGTTTGAATTCAAGGAAAAATAGATGAAATGCAAACACAACTACTGAATTCCCAGGATGCAAGCAAGAACACAAGAACTTTTTATGGAAAAAATCCCGTAACCCCTGGATGTCTCCAAGAGCCGTAGGCACAAAAACCCCTGGGAATGATAACACACGTTGCCGTTTTATTTCACTGAAAAAATGGTTCATGTACAATGATTTGCGGCAATTGCTAAGTGAGTATGTGTGAGTAGAAGTGATCGTAAGTGCTGAAAATAAAACCTATGTTGCGTTTAAATACATAGATTTGGCTAACTAATATTCCGAGATTCTAGGGATCTTCATTCCAACGGCATATGACTGTTATTGACTGAGTCTAACGGCGAGTCTTTATTTCCACACGTGTTCCAGCTTTTGACTGAGTCCGCGTGACTGTTATTCGACCTTCTGCTCCTGGCTGTAGATGAAACAAAGTCAAAACAAGTTGTTAGTAACAATGCCCTAGCATGTTGGGTAGGCGCGCATGCTGGGGTCATGTACTGCAAATAAGTCGTCCCTAGATGCACGACATCCTGGGGTATAAACCTGATAAAGAATACTGACAATGTAAAATTGAAATCCAGGGTATAACAATTGCCCCCAAATTCGCAGCTAATGGATAAGAATTCACAGCTGTGAATTTTTAAAATTTAATGAGTCATAATCTTAGCTTCAATCTCATCCGCTCATTTTGCTTTTCATCTTGCCACGTTGTCCGTCCAAGTCACATCAACCCTGTAACTTCTCTTACATTAAATACCCTTCTCCCCAATTCAGTTTTACCCACTTCATTAGAGATAAAAACGATCATCGCCACCATTGTTCCGCCCTTCTTCTCCGATAAGGTACTCCTCTCTTCCTATTTTCAATTTCTTAATCCGACAATGACCAAGAGGCGGATTCGCAACGATTCGGCAGTTACCTCTACCGGAATTGAGGATTTTATAGACCAGAATTTTCTACAAAACCCTGAATTCGAGACATGCAGCTTCACCGATGCCAACATTACAGCCGTTAAGGCTTCCGGTTTGCTCCCCATGTCTGTCGAGATCTGACCATTCGACCCCAGGTTGAGGTCGGATTTCACATTCAAAACCTGGGTTTGTTCCCCCTAGTTCCTTTTAGCATCTGTCTTTCTTACCCTTTTACTGGTCTGGTCGCCAATTTCTTTAAGGCCACTGACCTTTCTTATGACCATACCCTTCCTATAGCCTACCGCATCCTGGGTACCCTTGATTGTTTGAACCATTCTTTTGAGCCTCTGATTGGTCTGCCTGAGTTGGCTTAGACATAAGAGTTAAAATCTCACGGTCAAACCGGCTTCTGTTCAAATCCATGCCAAAAGACCTGTAATTGATACCTAGTGCTACCCAACGTGAAGAATGAAGAGGTGTGTTCTTTTTCGTGAAGCGTTTAAGTATCCCTGGGGGTGACCAGCTTCCTTATAGATGGATTGTGAAGGGTAGGAAGACCTGTCATAGAATTTAGGGTTAATATATATAATTATTGAAATACTGACCTTGAATGCTTGCCTTTGTAGTGCCTAGCTTGTTGGAAATCGGCCCCGAGGAAGAAGGAACTGAGGATAATCTGGAGAAATTCCTGGGTATCCCTGAATCCGAGCGTGCATTCCGGTCCGACGAGTATCCTGCTGCTTCATACCAGACTCCGAGCATGTCAAGCTGTAAGTGCCCCAGGATGTGGTTCTTTATATTCATTTATTCGACTCTGTTATCTGACATTCTGGGATTTCTTTTTAGCCGCTGCACCCAAATTCGATCTTGATGATATGGATGTCGTCCTCAGCTCTGGGCCCGACACCGATAATGACTTGCTGGTCCTTGGATCCGTGAAGACTGAGCCTACCCCCTCACCAGGATTCCGCCATCCAGGGCCTCAGGCACCAAGAGGAAGACCCGAGGGTCAAGTGCTACCGTTCCTACTACTGCCGCTGCTGCTACTGCCCCTGCTGCCCCCAGTTCAATTTCGGAGCTCTCGGCTACGGAGAGTAAACTTCTTGGTATCGTCATTGACCCTGGATTTCGTTTTGTCTCAGGCCACCTCTCACCTCCTGGACCTTCTGGCCACCGCTGAGAAGCGAGCGGTCGATGCTGAAGCTGTAGCCAAGGTGAAGATCTCCCAGGCCAACAAAGAAGCGACCAAGGCCAAGCTTTTCCATGACAAGGATGTGAAGTTCATAGCGAGAATAAGAAGAAGGCGGTGCAGGCAAAGATTGATCATAAAGCCGCCCTGATGAGGACCATGGAGACAACCAGGGCATCTGCCCTGATTTCCCTGCTGCAGGCCAAGCTCAAAATGGTGAAGGAGGCCAAGGAGCTAGGTTTCGAGAACCCCAACTGGAACCATAAGTTGTGGCTCAAGAAGCTCCGCGAGCTGGGTGGCGGTGTCCCTAAGGGATATGATCCAGATGCAACCCAAGATGCAGGGGAATCGACCTTGGTTACAGCCGGAGCAAGCACGGAAATGGAGTGGATCAGGCCAGGGCTCAGGATGCGAAGGGGCAAGGTCAAGCAGGCAAGGATGAAGCTACCAAGGAAGAAGATACTGGGGCTGTTGACGCAGCAGCCATGGGTACCGTTCAATAGCCCGTGGTCCTTCATTTCTCTTCCTGTTTTTAATGAAGCTTTTTTAATATTTTGTTTGTAATGGATGCCGGAGGGTTTTTCCCGGTCGTACAATGCTCCACCCATAGGTTTGATGCCTATGGCTTTTGACATCCCTCACCCTGGGGTAGTTGGACAGTTTGCTCCGACCTCAAGGTGGTTTTGATAATATAACCACTATGCTTTAGTTACTTGTCGATTTGTTGTATGATTTTGACCTGCACAAATAAACATAGAGAAAATGTACAGGTTGCAAGAGGTAAGTCTTAACCTATTTCATCCTGGGGTATACCCTGGATGATTAAACTTTTTAGAGCATGATCACACCATTTCTTCAATCGTTGCTTGTTTTATTTTTTGCACGTTTAGGAATACTGTAAAATTTTAGTTAATTGATGGCGAATACCTAGGATATGGCATTAAATGCCATCCTAGGTCATAATTTGGGGGCAATCACATCAATTTTTGAATTAGATCCAAAAACCTTTGAGTTAAACTTGTAAATACTGGGGTTGAACCCATAAATCCTGGGGTCAAGCCCATAAATCCTGGGGTTAAGCCCATAAATCCAGGGGTCAAGTCCCGTGCCGATCAGACGAACTAGGGTAAATCTCGTTGTCGTACTGGCGAATACTAGGGTCTACCCTCGTGTCATACCGACGATCTAGGGGTTTTCCTCGGGTGTCTTAAGTTGATATGTAAATATCAAAAACCTTAAGGGACTTGTGTATGTCCATAAATCATGAGGCTGTCTCCTGGTATCGGGTTTCCTCAAACACATTCCGTGATGACTTCCTCGTACGTCTTTCTCTTTCCTCTCGCTCTTGGAAGATCCTTTGACAAATTGCTCTACACAAACCAACACGAATAGGACAATCATTGTAGTGGTGTGGTCCACTACAGCTCATACAACATGGCATGTTTTCTTCATGAAGTCGTTTTGTCACTTTAAGTGCTTCTTGTACAACCTCCAAGCCTTGAGGTAACCGCGGATCGTATCTACTCCATGTTGCCATCTCTTCCGCGAACTGTCGGATATAAACGATGAAGCTCGGTAGATCGATTGTGGCCATGGCGAAAAAAACTTAAAAAAAAAACAAAATACAAAACAAAATAAATAAGAAAATAATTAGACTAAAAAACTAACCTAAAATTCTAGATACCAAAAACAAACCTAAAACACTAAACACGAAAATGAAAAGACTCAAATTTCCTAATCACTACCTAAGTTAATCTTACTATTGCCAAGTGTCCTCGGCAAAGGTGTCAAAAACTTGATGTGTTCGGAACCATACCAAAAAATACTAATTAAACCTAGACATAATCCTAGACCTAGACACACTATGTTTTACCTAAACAACAAAAACTAAACTGAAGCCACTAGGCAAGTGTACCTATCGGACGCGGTATAGCTACAGAAGACCAGGATCGAACCCTAGGGACACTATGTAACAAAACTAACTAAGAAAAATGAATAAGAAATTTGAGAATTTGATTTATGATTTGATTTTACTAAAATTAACTATCTTAACTAATTAAACTAACAACTGACACTAGTGTTATACCCTGGATTTCAATTTTACATTCTCATTATTTTTTATCAGGCTTATACCCCACGATGTCGTGCGTCTAGGGACGGCTTATTTGCAGTACATGACCCCAGCATGCGCGGCTATCCAACATGCTAGGGCATCTTTACTAACAACTTGTTTTGACTTTGTTTGATCTACAGCCAGGTGCAGAAGGTCGACTAACGGTCCTGTGGACTTAGTCAAGAGCTGAAATACGCATGAAGAGGAAGACTCGCCGTTAAAATCAGTCAACAACGGTCTATCGCCGTTAGAATGAAGATCCCTAGAATCTCGGAATGTTAGTTAGGGAGTTTATGTATTTATACGCGACATATGATTCATTTTTGTTACTTACGATCACTTGTACTCACACAT
>JBCNJP010007746.1:0-48714 GCA_039602395.1 Deinandra increscens subsp. villosa
CACGTTCGTTATTGCCACGTCAGCGCTAATTGACCGATTCCTTAGGGAGGTTAAACCTTGCTTACCTGCCATTGAAATTAATCACGTGGCTATTAGCAGATAAAGGATATTAAAATAAATAACAAGTTACGTAACCTGTCGAGAATCCTTGGGATTCCCGGATTCCTGCATGATCAAGCTTCTCAGCCGGGTGCTTGGAATTTGACCCATAACAATTCAGAAGCTGGAAAGGGAGCATATAGGTTGGCTACTATGGAAGGTGAGCTGCTCCCAAGAGCTTGGAATGCAATTCACTTGAAGTTATATTTTATGTAAGTGCTTTCTAGATCCTTTGAGCATATCAAGGAATCCTTGTCTAAACTTCAAGGACCTCAGGTATGACTTTAACCATTATTTTAATTTCATATTATTATTTTTGTGAAGTAATTACTGACTTAAGCATTGGAGGGGTGTTAGCCAAACTAACACCCACCCCTCACCGAGCCTTGAAGTGTTTTGCAGCTGTTCGGAGCATCGTGTCATAAGTTAGAGGCTGATCACGTCTTCTAAGTCAAATGCATTCTGAATGCAATCAAAGGTTTAGGAGGTTTTCACCTTCTCGTTCACTAATGGGAATCGCCAGGAGCGCAAGACCCTCGCCAGGAGCGCACGATGGTGGCCTATGGTTCGAGGTGGTGCGACCAATTCATCCTAGGGTGGCTGATAATTTCATCACTGTTGGCCATGGAGTGCACTTCAATATGAGTGGCAGACGTGTCATCTCGCAAAGATCCTAAGGTTTTTGGCATTTTCGTGTCAACCAAGGTTTAGGCACTTTCGTGTCTCTCAAGTTTATGGGCTTGACCCCAGTTGGCTTAGTCCCAAGTGTTTTTGAGCTTGTCCTCAGTTTAACAAAGGTTTCTAATGTTTTCACATTAACTAAAGTATGGGCACTTTCGTGTCTCTCAAGTTTATGGGCTTGACCCCAGTTGGCCTAGACCCAAGATTTGTAAGGTACATCGCGCCTCAAAAGGCAGATTGGGCTTGACCCCTGTTTAACTCATTTTTAAGTGCTCAAGGTTTACTCTCAGTTTCGTCGAACCTGCCTTGAGGATGCTTAAGAATCCGCGAGGATCTTGGCTATTTTGGATAATGGAATCCACTTGAACAGGTGACATCAGTATTGTTATAAATTTTTTATTACTAACTTAGTATTGGCTAACATCATGGTTTGTTAACATTGGCAAAGTTTTATAGACTTTTGAGTTTTTAAACTGAACTATGTTATCGAGCATCCTGTAGGATCCTCATTCATATTTTTTTTTCAAAATAACCAAAAATATACAAACACACCATGATGATCAAAATACTACTAAGTCATATATATGCAGGAAATACAAAAAGAGCAATCGACAGGGTTCCGACTGATGTATGGGGAAGACAACAACTTGGAGTTATTTATGGGGAAATCACATGAGAAGTTGCGTTTCTATCAAATCAGGAGCTAACGAGTCACCTCCGTAATTATTTCAAGAGATGATGTTGAGTTTGAATTTTTACAGCCGTCTTCTTGGTCGACAACTGTTAAAATTCAGGGGCAATTGTTATGGCTGATAATCCGGGATCCTGGCCGGAAGCTCAAATGGTTCAATATCCTTACGCAAGTTCAGGATCCTGGCAGGTTCGAGCATCCTGAATTACAGTTATCAACTAACGCGTTTGTTTTTCCCATGTGTCTTATTATTTGCAGGGTCAAAGAAACGTGTAGACAAGCCTAAAGACTCGGACAAATGATATAGAACGTGGACTAAGTGGTCCACAACGTTCATATTGGCTTAGTTGGGAGAATCCCTAAAATATAGGACAGTTGGTTATATTATTTCAGGATGCTCGCCAGAAGCTCAAAGGATCCTGAACTACAGTTATCGATTAACCGTTACAATTGTCCACGTGTCTTAATTGATTGCAAGTATTAAGGGACGTGTAAATGATGGCTAAAGACTCGGTCAAGGCTTTATGGGACGTGTTGTAACTGACTCCAACGTTCACAAAGACTTGAAGACTCAATCCCTAGTTTTTAGCCTAGTTAGTTAATGTATTTTTGACTATTTAAACGAGCTCTAGGTCACTCATTTGGGAAACACACACAACACACGATACTCGCTATCAAAACTCTCTGTAACACTTAGAATACAAGCTCATTTCACTTGTACCAAATACTTTCATCATATAAAAGTTTTAGGAGGCAGGTACTTTGAACCGGCCCCCGAGGTTTTTTGCTAGGCTCCTTGAGGATACTCGAGGATTCCTGGATTTTCCCTCGTTACATCCTCGTGTCAATCTCCAAACTTACATTTTCATCTTTATTTACATCAAACACTCTACCTCACTTACAAAGTTTGATCAACTAATTGCTTAGGCAGTTTTTGACCAAAACACCCTACAGCGCATTTCTGACCGTGTGAAAGAACTGGCATCACAATTCGAAGAATTTCAGATAACACAGATACCAAGAAACCAAAACAAGAAGGCAGACGCCCTGAGCAAACTGGCTTCCCTAGGAGTCGCACACCTTACCAAGCAAATACCAGTCGAGATAATCCACCAACGAACGGATGACCTGACTGAGGTCAATCAGATTGACACGGTCAACACCAGCAGCTGGATGACACCCATCAAAGACTATATTCAAACAGGTGTAGCCCCAACCGGCCCACTAGAGGAAGCGAAGTTGAAATTACAGCCCCAAAAATACACAATATGCAATAACAAGTTGTACAAGAAGTCCTATCTACAGCCGCTGCTACGATGCCTAACGCTAGAACAAGGGATGCATGTCATCAGGGAGATACACGAAGGGATATGCGGAACACACTCGGGATCACGGTCGGTCGTCACTCGGCTCATGACAATGGGGTACTACTGGCCCATCGTGTATGGCGACACAGAATCAGAACTTCGAAAGTGCCAAAGCTGCCAAATACATGGGCCAGTACCAAAGACACCAAAGCACAACATGATCCTAGTGGTCTCCCCCTAGCCTTTCACAAATGGGGCATTGATATCGTTGGCCCTTTCCCTGAGGCACCCGGGCGGGTCAAGTTCTTAATCGTGGCAGTCGACTATTTCACAAAATGGCCAGAAGTCAAAGCAGTAGCATCAATTACTGGAAAACAAGTCATCAACTTCGTTTGGGAGCAGATAGTGTGCCGGTACGGCCTCCCAGGCAAAATTGTCACGGACAACGAAAAGCAGTTTGCTGAAAATCCCTTCCGAGCCTGGTGCCGAGAGCTACAAATCACCCAGGTTTTTACCTCGGTCGCCCACCCTTAGGGAAATGGACAAGTAGAATAAACGAACAGGAGCATGGTCCATGGCATCAAAACCCGGCTGGGAAACCAGGGCAAAAACTGGCTGAATGAACTTCCCAGTGTCCTTTGGGCCATCAGAACAACCGAGAGAATAAGCCATGGGCACACCCCATACAGCTTAACATACGGCTACAAAGCAGTCATCCCGGGCGAGATAGGAATACCCAGCTACAAAACAGACAATGTCTCAGAGGTTGAAAATGATTCGGAGCTGCTAGTCAATCTCGCACTAACAGAAGAGTGAAGAGACATAGCAGCAATAAATGAGGCCAGATACAAGAAATAAATCGAAGGTTACTACAACCAGCGAGTCAAAGAAGTCACCTACCGATTGAGAGACTATGTTTTCAGGAACAACGAAGCCATCCGACAAGAAGACACATGCAAACTGGGCCCAACTGGGAGGGCCCGTACCAGTTCTTGGAAGCACATGTCAAGGGCTCTTACAAATTGGCAACTCTCGAAGGAAAGCCGGTTCCCAGGCACTGGAACGGCATGCAGCTGAAAAAATGCTACATGTAAGCAGTTAGGGATATGTAATTCCAAATTTTGTACTACATACTCCGAGCGGCATGACGTTAAAGCCCGCCATTAATGGAATTACATGAAATTTTCAGTACATTTTCTTTTAAACACGCACACACAGTAACAAACCAGTCGGCCATTAGGCTACTTATGTCACAAGAACATAATAAACTAAAACGCACCAAGTGCAAACCATTGCAACCTTGGGAAGAGGTAAACATCCGGCCAGCCATGATCGGCGACAAATGCTTGGCCTTTAAGAAACCCAACCTGCAATTTCGTAAGATAGGTTATCCGAACCGTGCTAAATAGAAAGACATCTCATTGTCCATTTCTCACAGCTCTTTAGTGGGTGACCAGCATGGTTCCTTCCTCACCCAGTCGGGTAGTTAACACTTGACACATGGGAAGGTCGGCATAGTCTGGACCACATAGATCAAAGATTTTGGTCGAACCTAGGTATAAAGTCGCGCAAAATATATGAACATCCGGACACAAAAAATCAATGGATTATGAAATAATTCAACAAACACACAAAAGCATGCTCATAATAACAACACATGCCAGGCCAATAGTTAAACCATAGATATTAACATTAAACAGGCGGGCAAGTCCAACTAGTCAAACATAAACGTTCCACAGACATCAAACCAAAACATAAACCGACCCCAACACGAAGGCCAACCCACAAAAACAACAAACATGTTCACGCCCGATCGGGCAACATACATAAACAAACATCAAAACAGTTTCACAAAACAAGCACGAACACTAACGAACCAACAGCTACTTTCCGCCACCCTTCTGCACCTTGCTACTGGAAGCTCCAACCTTCGACTGTCCACCCGGCTGACCAGTGGCCTTACTCGCTTCTTCACACTCATACGGGTCCAAGGCTCGTAGCTCTTTCAGCTTCTTGTTGGTAGACTTGGCAATAGAATCCAAATAAGCAAACTTTTTCTCAGCCAACACCCGACCGCCTTCTTGGACCTTCGACCACGAATCAGGGTAATAATAGGAATGATTCTCCAAGGGCTTACCAGCAAGCGCCCACTTATACCCTGGTAAAAATCCCACTGAAACCCCATGGTCACTCACCAAGGTTTGAAAAGCACCCAACGGCTGTCGGTAAGATTGACTAGCCAGCAGCCTCTTAACCACGTAGCCAAAACCCTCCTCAATTAACCACTGCCGATCGTTCCCATATTCCTGTTGTTGAGGGTCTATTTTCAGGATGCTCGCAGGAAACTCAGATAGTTCAAGAATCCTAGTATCATCTGGGAATCCCGTCTACTCAGGTATCCTGATTAATTTTATTATGCTAACCCTCATATTTGCCACGTGTTTTATTTGACCAGGTACAAGTGAAGTCGATAACCACTTCCGAAACTTAAGCTCCAGCTACGGTAGATCGTGGACCAAGTGAACGAGGAAGACCCATAACGGTCGAGTTAGTTGGACGTTAAGATCCCGAGAATCCCGGAAAGTTTGTTATCATTGTATTTGTTATATAAATCGAGGATTGGATCAGAAGGAACACATAATCAACACCGATTGAACACACTTTAGAACGCACAACATTGTATCACATAGTTCTGATCGATCAAACCTCCAACCCCTTGTAATATTTCATTCGGTTATCAATAAAATTGTGTGGTAGCGGGCTCTTCAGGCCGGCTCCCGAGGTTTTTTTGCTAGGATTCCTAGAGGCAACTCGAAGGATCCTGGATTTTTCCCTCGTTACATCCTTGTGTCCAACTTTACATTTCAAGCATATTGACAAGCACACTACCTCACATTCTAAGTTTGGAATACGAAATTCCTTTGTGAATTTTTGACCAAAACAGTTTGGCGCCCACCGTGGGGCAAGTGGTGCTTAATCTTACCAAAATCCCATATCTCATTCACTTCATTTGATCTCCAATCTCGAAAATGTCAAATCAACAGAAGACTGTTTCGGCCTCTACATCGTCCTCCATCCCTCCTCTTCCTTCCTTTCCAGGAAGCCAGAAGAAGACTAATGACCATCAGAAGAAAGTGGACGAGCAGCCGAGAAAAACTGACTATCCTGTCTTCACAGGATCTCAGGTTCAATCTGTTGATCTTGTTATTACTAACAATGATTTGTTTTCCTTGATTAAACAGGTGAAAAATCAAATGGATCAGCAAGAAAAAACCAATCAAACGGTGATGAAGGAAATTGAAGAGCTTAAGAAGTCTAAGAAACCTATGGAGGAACAAAGTCCTCTATTTCCCAGGCATCTTGACTTCAATGCTTCAGGATCCTCAGATCCGTCTCGCTACAATTACAAATCAGCATCAGGCTTCACTACAGCCCCTACGATGGCTTCTCAGGCCGCTGGACATGCAGAAAGTACCCCTGGGTTCTCAGGAGCTGTCCCACCAGAATCCTCACAGTCACGCTACAAGAGTCCTTGGATTCCACCATTGTTGGGAACCTCAGCCTCACTGTCTCAAGGATATCCTTTTTCTGTTGGGAATCCAGGCCAGGATCCCCAGAGATATCCATACTCTAACCCTTCTGTTTCTGTAGGGATCTTCAAGACCAGCTCCTCAGAAGTGCATGATGGTGACGTCATCCCCATGCAAACAGCAGCTACTACGGAGCCAAGCATCCCAGCGGACTATGGATATAATCCCAGGATCCCAGTCCAGAATCCGGGCCCAGGTAATGTGTTCAATTCAATCCCTATTGTTTCTAACCAGGGTGCTTCTTATGATGCAGGTATTTATCCAAGTATCGCTAGGGAGCTCCAGAAGTTAAAAGAAATGATATCAAATGTTCCAGGGATCCTAAAGCCTATTCCTGATGTTCCTTTAGAAAGCCACAAGATCTCTAGATTTACTTGGCCAATATGCCAAGTATAGATCCCGAAACGCTTCCAAACTCCAAGTATGAAGCTTTACGATGGAACCACAGATCCTGAAGAACACGTAGCGCATTACCGGGAACGTATGGAGATCAATCCTATTCCGACAGAAATCAAAGAAGCCTATTTATGCAAAGGCTTCGGATCAACCTTAACAGGACCAGCCATGAAATGGCTACTGAGCATTCCTCCTAACACTATTACATCATTTTCTCATTTAGTTAACCTGTTTAACAATCAATTCTCGAGATTCCCAATCTGGATATGGCGGCGGCAGTAGAAGCCTTCAAAATGGGGCGCTCAAAGGATTCACATTTTTATGATGACCTTGTCATGGCTCCTTGTAGGAATCTTGATGAAGTATGCAGTAGGGCCTTGAGGTTTATCCGTTTGGAAGATGACAAGAGGATCCACCAAAGATTGGAGGTTCCTAAATATGATCCCAACAGAAAGAAGGCGGAATCCCCCGGGAAGCTGTATAGATCTCGTCCATACTCCAAACCGGAAAATCACAAAGTCAACGCTGTTGACCAAGACGATGATGATGAGGAGTATCCTAAGGTATCTGAATACTGTTTTTCCATCGATATTGGTGGTTTGATGTGTGCTATGCAGGACTTAGGTGAAAATGCAAGATGGCCCAGGAAGGATACTAAGCAGGGATCCTGGAAAGACAAGACCAAGTGGTGTGCCTTCCATGAAGATTTTGGCCACCTAACAGACGAATGTATAGCACTCCGAAAGGAAATCAGCTATCTACTCAGCAAGGGGCATCTTAAAGAATTGATAGGAAGAAAGAAGGTCAAGACTCAGGAAGCCGACAAGGTGCCTCAAAGAGCAGCTTCTCCACCACAGGATGCCTAGATAATCAACTTCATCTCAGGAGGCTCCGACATCTGCGGCACTTCGTATTCCTCAGCCAAAAAGCATGCTAAGGAATCCAAATCTGAACAGGGTGACAGACCTGTCCGGACGTCCACTCTGACTCAAGACAAACTCATATCCTTTGATGAGAGTGATCGTTCTCATGTTCAGGATTGTCAATATGATAGTCTTGTGGTTACTTTATATATTGCTAACCATTTTGTTCGCAGGATCCTGATTGATATTGGAAGCTCAGTAAACATAATCCGTCTTGATGTGCTGAAAAAGATGGGGATCCCAGAAACTGAAATAGTTGCAAGATCCTCAGTCCTGGTTGGCTTCAGCGGTGAAACTAAAAGCACCGTTGGGGATATCAGATTGCCGGTATATATAGAGGGGGTAAACTCTATGCAAAAATTTTGTGTTATAGATTCTCTCTCTTGTTGCAATATTATTCTTGGCAGGCCATGGATACACGAGATGAATGCAGTTCCCTCAACTTATCACCAGTGTATCAAGCTTCCTACACCTTGGGGAGTTGTAAGAATTGAAAGTGACCAACAGGAAGCCAAGAACTGTTACTCTACTTCGATGAATAACACCACTAAGGTGACGAAAGGATAGCAATTACAGAGAAAAAAAAACTTGAAGTACAGGAGGACAGGGAACTTGATGTCAAAGAAGTGCCTCTAGACCCTGGAAATCCTGAAAGCAAGCTGCTCATGGGAACAAGAATCCCAGCAAATGTTGAGCAGGAATTACTTCAGCTTCTCAAAGCCAGAACCTCAACTTTCGCCTGCAAGAATGAAGATATGGCAGGTATCCCTAAACATGTAATTACTCATAAACTTGGTTTAGACCCTTCTTTCGGGCTTATACAACAAAAAAGGAGGAAGTTCGCGACAGAAAAGAATATAATCATCCAGGAGGAAGTTGACAAGCTTCTCAAAACCAAGATGATTAGAGAAGTCAAATATCCTAGGTGGCTAGCAAATGTGGTGGTGGTCCAGAAGAAGAATGGAAAGTGGAGAGTTTGTGTCGATTACACAGACCTGAACAAAGCCTGTCCTAAGGATCCGTTTCCACTTCCCCATATTGATGCTATGGTGGATGCCACGGCTAGTCATGAGATGCTCACCTTCATGGATGCTTCAGCAGGATTCCAACAAATTCAGATGGAACCATGCGATCAGGAGCATACGGCATTTATGACTCCAACAGGTATATATTGTTACACTGCTATGCCCTTTGGTTTAAGAAATGCAGGTGACACCTACCAGAGGCTCGTCAATATGATGTTCAAAGAGCAATTGGGGGACACGATGGAAATCTACATAGATGACATGGTGGTAAAATCCAAGAAAGCTGAAAATCACATCAGGGATCTCCAAACTGCCTTCGATATCCTTGATCAGTATAATATGAAGCTCAATCCCTCCAAATGCCACTTTGGAGTGCGAGCTGGAAAATTCTTAGGATACATGGTTACCGAAAGAGAAATCGAAGCGAGTCCAGAACAGATCAAAGCAATCCTAAATTTGAAGTCCCCGTCAAATGTAAAAGAAGTACAAAGGTTGACAGGAAGAATCGCAGCACTCAACAGGTACATTTCAAGATCCTCTGAAAAAAGTATGGATTTCTACGATATCCTGAGGAAAAATAAGAAATTCGAATGGACTAATGAAACCAGAAGATGGAGAGCAACTATATTTATATCTCGCTGTTTCCGGAAGCTCAATCAGTGCAGTCCTGGTAAAAGAGCATCAAGGTCAACAACATCCGGTATATTATTTCTCAGAAAGCCGGAAATGTCAGGAAGGATGGCTAAGTGGGCAGTCAAGCTGAGTGCCTATGAAATCAAATTTGAACCAAGAACAACAATCAAGTCCCAAGCATTAGCTGACTTTGTGGCGGATTTCAGCAGTGACATTGAACCAGAAGTTGAGAAGGAAGTCCAGCAGCTTGAGAAGCTCAAGGAAGACTGGATCCTCTATACTGACGGCTCCTCAAATGTCAGAGGAACAAGGCTGGGAATCCTGCTAAAATCGCCACAGGGGGACATAATACCTCTATCCATATCCTGTGAATTCCAGACTACCAACAATGAAGCTGAATATGAAGCTTTGATTGTTGGATTACAGCTGGCCAGGGATATGGGAATTCTGTCCATACAAGTGTTTGTTGATTCTCTCTTATTGACTAACCAATTTAATGGTTCTTATGCAGTGAGAGGAGAAAATCTAATCAAATACCTTGAAATTGTTAAAAATTTGTCTCTATTTTTCAAAAACTTTAACATTTCGCAGGTACCAAGAGAGGATAATGCAGAAGCCGACGCCTTGGCAAACTTGGCTTCATCGCTCAGGATTCCTGAGGATGTCAAGATTCCAATAACTCACATCCTGACGCCAACGATAGCTCTACAGGAAGCTCAGGCTGTTGACAATAACGAAGGCACAGACGTTCAGGAATCCTGGACTTACCCAATCAGGAAATATCTCAAAGATGGGGAGATTCCCAAGGGCGAAAATCCCAGGGCTTTTCGCACAAAGGTAGTACCCTATACTATTATTGACAATATCCTATATAGAAGATCTCTTACAGGTGTCTACTTAAGGTGCCTAGAGAAGTCAGAAGCTCTTGAGGCGCTTGAAGACATCCACAGTGGAGATTGTGGGAACCATACAGGGGGCAGGGCATTGTTCTCTAAAGTTCCTCAGATTCGGGTATTATTGGCCAACTATGAAGAAGGATGTCACAAACTTCTCTCAGAAATGTGATGCTTGTCAACGGCATGGCAATATCCTCCACCAACCTACCGAGCATCTGCATCCTATAGTATCCCCATGGCCATTCATGAAGTGGGGCATGGATATTGTGGGCAAGCTGCCAAAGGCTCCTGGAGGAAAGGTGTTTATGCTTGCCATGACAGATTAATTCTCTAAGTGGATTGAAGCAGAAGCCTATGCTCAAGTGAGAGAAAAAGAAGTGATATCCTTCATCAAAAGGAACATCCTCACCAGATTTGGGATTCCGGCAGAAATCATATGCGACAATGGCTCCCAGTTTATAGGCAAAAGAACTACAAGCTTTTGTGAAAGCTGGGGTATCAAGATGATCACTTCAACACCTGTCCATCCTCAGGCTAATAGGCAGGCAGAATCCAGCAATAAGATCATAATCAACAACCTCAAGAAGAAGCTGGGCTCCAAGAAAGGGAAATGGGCTGAAGAGCTGCCGTTTGTCCTTTGGGTAGACAGAACTACACCCAAAAATGCTACTGGCCAAACACCATTCTCATTAGTGTTTGGAGCAGAACTGTAATCCCAACAGAATGATACTCCCGACAGCCAGAGTCAACTGCCAGGATCCTGAAAGCAACAGCCAGAATCTCCTTCGGGATCTCGAAACAGTTGAAGAGCTCAGAGACATGGCCAGAATTCGGATGGCGTCTTACCAGCGGCGGATAGCAAAATCCTACAACAAGAATATCAGGCTAAGAAGATTCCAAGTAGGCGACTTGGTCTTAAGGAAGGCTTTCCAGAATACTACCAATCCTGCTGATGGGAAGTTAGCACCCAAGTGGGAAGGCCCTTACCTTATAGATTCTGAAGAAGGAAAGGGGGCATACCGTTTGGTAAATATGGAAGGAGAACCCCTGCCAAGAGCTTTGAATGCCATCCACCTTAAAGCGTATTTTATGTGAGAATCCCATTGAGAGTCCCAGGCGAAATCCCAAGGATCCTCACTATCTAAATGTTCCAAGGTACGTATACTAATCCTATTTCAATTTATTCTTATTATTTCTGTGACTCATTACTGACTTAAGCATCGGAGTGGTGTTAGCCAAGCTAACACCCACCCCTCACCAAGTGTTGAGTGTTATGCAGATTTTGAGAATCCTAGAGAATTTTGGGTATATCCCCAGTTAGAGGTTGGCCACCTCTCCTACGTTTAAGGTATCCCACATACCTTCTAAGGTTTGAGAGGCTGACTCCTCTCCTAAGTTTGGGTAATCGCCAGTAGAGCACGACCCTCGCTAGTAGCGCACGTTGTCCCCCAGTATGCTCAAGGTGGTCGGACCAGTCCACTCCAGGGGTGGCTGACAATCTTGTCACTGGAGGCTGCTGGGAGGATCCTCAAGGTTTATAACACTGACGTGTTATCTAAGGTTTTGGCATTTTCATGTCACATACGTATGGGCTTGACCCCAGTTTTGGCTTAGTCCCAAGTTTATCGGGCTTATCCCCAGTTTTTGGCTTAGTCCCAAGAATCCCGGGTTTATCCCCAGCTTATTTTTAAACTTATTTTACTTTCGGAAGCATTAGCTTCGGCCGAAGGCCAGGAAGCTTATTAAGATTGTTTCAGGTTCCTGAGAAAGTTGAGACGATTACCAAGAGAAGTGGCTTCAGGATTCCCGTAGGAATCCTAAATAAGGCGAAAGAAAAGATGATTGTTTGAATCGTTAAGTCGACTGAGGTAAATTACAAAGGACATGTGACTTAAGTTTTTGTTAAATTTGAATCCTAATTTATTCAATCGTCTGAATCCCTAATGGTTTTTAACTTACAAGTCATTTTTAAGCTTCTCGATCATTTTTATAAACTATCCCTATCCATAAAAATTTTAATACAAAACATAACATGAGAAGTCAAAAGATACTGATATTATAACTACTAAAGGTTTTGAGCTTCCCAAATTTCGTCCTGAAAACCTCAGGATCCCTCCACTTGAGAAGCTTGAAGGTCAAAAGATTGTTTTTAGGAATCCTGGCTTCATCTTGTAAACACAAGATCCCTCCACCAGGATCCCTACCATTATTGTTTGCTACTTGTTCATTACAGGGAAAAGAAAAAGTTTCACCCAACAAACCACCATAAAAACCTAAAAAAGTGGGCTCAGACCGTTGCATTGTCCTCATCGCCCACTGTCTTCTCCTCCACCTGCTTCACCGCATCCTCCAGCTTCTTGCCCTCTCCCAGCTCCAGCACGTAAGCCCTTGTCATGGCTACCGGAGAATCTGGAACCGTCTTTGAGGAGCCACCATCATTCCCATCTTTTCCTGCTACATCACCATCTCCTCCCAACGATTCCAAGACTAGTTTCCAGCCTGCGATGTCCCAACCTGGAACTTGGAAGCCAGCCGCTTCAGCCTCTTCAGCCATTTGAATTTTACATTCCAGGACGCTCCGGGCTACCGAGAGTTGGCCTATTTCAGCATCAGTGGCCATTTTGGCTTCCAGGGCTTGACACTGCTCAACGAGCTTATGCTCGTAGAATAGGGTTTTACCCTTAGCAGTGTCGGCTTGGTCCTAGATCTTCTCGTGGGCTTGAGCAAGCTTCCGCTCCATGTCCATGGCCTGGGTGCTCAGCTTCTCAATGCCCTACACAAACAGGAATCCTGGTCAGCAGCTGCAACAAGTATGAAACTAACATAAAAATTGTATGAGCTTCTTACCAGGTTTATCATGGTCTGCATCGAGAGGATTTTGTTGCTGACCTCGGAAGGGGCAAGATCCTCGAAGGATTCTAGGTACACCACGGGAGCTGCAGGAGTCTCAGGAGCCTTCTACTTCTTGGAAGCTGAGGCCTTCGGCCGACTGACAGGCGGCTTAGAGGTGGTGGGATGCTCGAGCTGTTCCTTCTTGATCTTGAGCAGACTGTCAAGATCCTTCAGGGAAAATGAGGCGTTGGATTTGGGAGCTGCGAACAGAAACAGGTTATTAACATCCAAGATGCTCGAATAAGTAAAAAATTCAGAATCCTACAGAGACTTACCAGACATGGTGGGAGTGTGGTCGGCTGAATAGTTGTTCTCGCTGGTTGTTGCTTCAAGAACCAGGGCTCTCTCGCTGGCCGGAATCCGGTAAATTGCTTCGAGTTTCTTGAAATCAGGTTGCTTCTTGATGAGGTTTTCAAATTTGGGTGCTGCAAAAATAAAAAAAAAACAACAGAAAAGTCAGAAACATATTGGAAATTCAGCAACAACAAGAAACATCAGTATCCTACCCTTCTCAACCCACTTCAACGGTAACTCCGTCCCCCCAGGAATCCAGTCTCGTTTGACGAAGAAAAAACGCTTCTTCCAGTCGTGGTCATTGTGGGAAGCTCGGGGAATCAACTGGGAGGTGGAGGTGCGAGCCTTGAGAACAAACCGGCTATAACCATGGGTTCTTAACTGATACGCTTCAAAGATTTCAGGAATCCCAATGTTGAGATTCCTGGTTTGGTTCAACTGATCCAGAGAATACAAGATTCTCGAGACCATCGGCATGGTTTGGGAGTAAGAAAGCCGGGTGGTTTTGAAAAACTGAGTGATAAGCTCCGGAAAAGGGAACGTCATCCCAAGCAGGAAAGGATAGTACATAAAGCAAACCCAAGTTGTGGAGATGAAATCGGACTTGGTAAGAGAATCGAAGGGTCGAAAAACAGTTTTCGGTGGAAAAATGCCGGAATTCTTCAATTCAAGGATGTCGTGATCGTCGAAAGTGCAGGTTTCCTCCTCACAGGGGATAATGTACCCCTGATCATGGAAATCCTCGACGACCGGAGAGCTTAACGAAGAAGAAGACCGGGTGTTTTTCTTGGCCATGGCCGAAAAACGAGAAGAAAACAAGAAGACGAAGAAGGGACTGTTAGGGGTCGATTTCAGGATGCTCACAGAAAAGATACATAAGATCAGGAATCTCACTACGGTTTGGGAATCCCGTCCAGTCAGGTATCCTGAATATTTATTATCGACTAACCTTTATTTTTGCCATGTGTTTTATTTGTTTTCAGGTTCGTTAAAGAATTTAACTACCTCCTGAAGACTCGGTCTTAACTAACTTGCACGTGGTAGAGTGGGTCGAACCTCCTTCAACGGTCAAGAGAAGTGGGGAGAAGAGATCCCGAGAATCCCGGATAGTTAGTTAGTAGTTAGTTTATTATATAAACGAGGATTCGATCAATAGGAACACACACAACACTCGACATAGTTCGATTACTACTGCAAACATTGTAACACTTAGCTCTGGTCGATCAAACCTCCAACCCTTTGTACCGATTTATTTGAATATCAATAAAATTGACTAGGAGGCGGCTATTCGGTCGGCTCCCGAAGTTTTTATCCAGGATTCTTAGAGGCAACTCGAAGCATTCTGGAGTTTTCCTCGCTAAATCCTTGTGTCATCATCCTAGCTTGGATTATTTGCTCATTTGATCATTAAGCACACTACCTCACAATCTAAGTTTGGAATACAGGATTCCTAAGTGAATTTTTGACCAAAACAGTTTGGCGCCCACCGTGGGGCAAGTGGCGCTTAATCTTACCAAAATCCCATAACTTATTCACTTCATTTGATCTCCAATCTCAAAAATGTCAAACCAACAGAAGACTGTCTCGGCCCCTACATCGTCCTCCATTCCTCCTCTTCCTTCCTTTCCAGGAAGCCAGAAGAAGACTAATGACCGTCAGAAGAAAGTGGACGAGCAGCCGAGAAAAACTGACTATCCTGTCTTCGCAGGATCCCAGGTCCAATCTGTTGATCCTGTTATTACTAACAATGATTTGTTTTCCTTGATTAAGCAGGTGAAGAATCAAATGGATCAGCAAGAAAAAACCAATCAAACGGTGATGAAGGAAATTGAAGAACTTAAGAAGTCTAAGAAACCTGTGGAAGAACAAAGTCCTCTATTTCCCAGGCACCTTGACTTAAATGCTTCAGGATTCTCAGATCCGTCTCGCTACAATTACAAATTAGCATCAGGCTTCACTACAGCCCCCACAATGACTTCTCAAGCCGCTGGACATGCAAAGAGTACTACTGGATACTCAGGAGCTGTCCCACCAGAATCCTCACAGTCACGTTACAAGAGTCCTTGGATTCCACCACTGTTGGGAACCTCAGCCTTGCTGTCTCAAGGATATCCATTTTCTGTTAGGAATCCAAGCCAGGATCCCCAGAAATATCCATACTCTAACCCTTCTGTTTCTGTAGGGATCTTCAAGACTAGCTCCTCAGAAATGCATGATGGTGACGTCATCCCCATGCAAACAGCAGCTACTACAGAGCCGAGCATCCCAGCGAACTATGGATATATTCCCAGGATTCCAGTCCAGAATCCTAGCCCAGGTAACGTGTCCAATTCAATTCCTATCGTTTCTAACCAGAGTGCTCCTTATGATGCAGGTATTCATCCAAGTATCGCTAGGGAGCTCCAGAAGTTGAAGGAAATGATATCAAATGTTCCAGGGATCCTGAAACCTATTCCTGAAGTTCCTTTGGAGAGCCACAAGATCTCTAGATTTACTTGGCCAATATCCCAAGAGGAGATCCCGAAGCGTTTCAAGACTCCAAGCATGAAGCTTTACGACGGAACCACGGATCCTGAGGAACACGTGGCGCATTACCGGGAGCGTATGGAGATCAATCCTATTCCGATAGAAATCAAAGAAGCCTGTCTATGCAAAGGCTTTGGATCAACCTTAACAGGACCAGCCATGAAATGGCTACTGAACATTACTCCTAACACTATTACATCATTCTCTCACTTAGTTAACTTGTTTAACAATCAATTTTCTTGCAGCAGGACCTTTGAGAAGCTCACAGGTGACCTGTACCGAATAATCCAGAAGCCAGATGAGCCTCTCAGGGAATACATTGCCAGATTAGGACGAGAATCTCTTGAGATTCCTAATCTGGATATGGCAGCAGCCGTGGAAGCCTTTAAAATGAGGCTCTCCAAAGATTCACGTTTTTATGATGACCTTGTCATGGCTCCTTGTAGGAACCTTGACGAAGTACGCAGTAGAGCCTTGAGATTTATCCGTTTGGAAGATGACAAGAGGATCCACCAAAGATTGGAGGTGCCTAAATATGATCCCAACAGCAAGAAGGCAGAATCCCCCGGGAAGCCGTATAGATCTCGTCCATACTCCAAACCGGAAAATCACAAAGTCAATGCTGTTGACCAAGGCGATGATGATGAGGAGTATCCCAAGGTATCTGAATACTGTTTTTCTGTTGACATTGGTGGTTTGATGTGTGCTATGCAGGATCTAGGTGAAAAAGCAAGATGGCCCAGGAAGGATACCAAGCAAGGATCCTGGAAAGACAAGACCAAGTGGTGTGCCTTCCATGAAGATTTTGGCCACCTAACTGACGAATGTATAGCACTCCGAAAGGAAATCAGCTATCTACTCAGCAAGGGGCATCTTAAAGAGTTGATAGGCAGAAAGAAGGTCAAGACTCAGGAAGCCGATAAGGTGCCTCAGAGAGCAGCTTCTCCACCACAGGATGCCCAGATAATCAACTTCATCTCAGGAGGCTCAGACATCTGCGGCACTTCGTATTCCTCAGCCAAGAAGCATGCTAAGGAGTCCAAATCTGAACAGGGTGACAGACCTGTCCGGACGTCCACCCTAACTCAGGACAAACTTATATCTTTTGATGAGAGTGAGCGTTCTCATGTTCAGGATCCTCATCATGATAGTCTTGTGGTTACTTTATATATTTCTAACCATTTTGTTCGCAGGATCCTGATTGACAATGGAAGCTCAGTAAACATAATCCGTCTTGATGTGCTCAAAAAGATGGGGATCCCAGAAACTGAAATAGTTGCAAGATCCTCAGTCCTGGTTGGCTTCAGCGGTGAAACTAAAAGCACCGTTGGGGATATCAGGCTGCCGGTATATATAGAGGGGGTAAACTCTATGCAAAAATTCTGTGTTATAGATTCTCTCTCTTGTTGCAATATTATTCTTGGCAGGCCTTGGATCCACGAGATGAAGGCGGTCCCTTCAACCTATCACCAGTGTATCAAGCTTCCTACACCCTGGGGAGTTGTAAGAATTGAAAGTGATCAGCAGGAAGCCAAGAACTGTTACTCAACTTCGATAAAGAACACAACTAAGGTGACGAAGAGATAGCAATTACAGAAAAAGGCACCTGAGGTGCAGGAGGACAGGGAGCTGGAAGTCAAAGAAGTGCCTCTAGACCCTGGGAATCCTGAAATCAAGGTGCTCGTGGGAACAAGCATCCAAACCAATGTTGAGCAGGAATTCTTCCAGCTTCTCAAAGCTAGAACTTCAACTTTCGCCTGGAGGCATGAAGACATGACAGGTATCCCTAAACATGTAATTACTCATAAACTTGGTTTAGACCCTTCTTTCAGGCCTATACAGCAAAAAAGGAGGAAGTTCGCGCCAGAAAAGAATATAATCATCCAAGAGGAAGTCGACGAGCTTCTCAAAACAAAGATGATCAGAGAAGTCAAATATCCTAGGTGGCTAGCAAATGTGGTGGTGGTCCAGAAGAAGAATGGAAAGTGGAGAGTTTGTGTTGATTACACAGACTTGAACAAAGCATGTCCTAAGGATCCATTTCCACTTCCACATATTGATCCTATGGTGGATGCTACGGCTGGTCACGAGATGCTCACCTTCATGGATGCTTCAGCAGGATTCCAACAAATTCAGATGGAACCATGCGATCAGGAGCATACGGCTTTTATGACTCCAACAGGTATATATTGTTACACTGCTATGCCCTTTGGTTTGAGAAATGCAGGTGCTACCTACCAGAGGCTCGTTAATATGATGTTCAAAGAGCAACTGGGGGACACGATGGAAGTCTACATAGATGACATGGTGGTGAAATCCAAGAAAGCTGAAGATCACGTCAGGGATCTCCAAACTGCCTTCGATATCATTGATCAGTATAACATGAAGATCAATCCCTCCAAATGCCACTTTGGGGTGCGAGCTGGAAAATTCTTAGGATATATGGTTACCGAAAGAGGGCGAAGCAAGCCCAGAGCAGATCAAGGCAATCCTAAATTTGAAGTCCCCTTCAAACGTAAAAGAAGTACAAAGGTTGACAGGAAGAATCGCAGCACTCAACAGATTCATTTCAAGATCCTCAGAAAAGAGTAAGGATTTCTACGATATCCTGAGGAAAAATAAGAAATTCGAATGGACTGAGAAGCATGAAGAAGCCCTGAAGTGCCTGAAAGACTACCTGTCAGCAGCCCCGTTGCTAATGAAACCAAAAGATGGGGAGCCACTATATTTATATCTTGCAGTTTCTGGAAGCTCAATCAGTGCAGTTCTGGTAAAAGACCATCAATGTCAGCAGCATCCGGTTTATTATGTAAGTAAAACTCTGCTAGACGCAGAATCCAGGTATTCTCACCTTGAAAAATTAATTTTATCTCTTATAATGGCTTCCACTAAACTCAGACATTATTTTGAAACCCATACTATAGTTGTGATATCTAATTATCCTATCAAGGCAGTTCTCAGGAAGCCAGAAATGTCAGGAAGGATGGCTAAGTGGGCAGTCAAGCTGAGTGCCTATGACATCAAGTATGAACCAAGAACAGCAATCAAGTCCCAAGCATTAGCTGACTTTGTGGCGGATTTCAGCACTGACATTGAACCAGAAGTTGAGAAGGAAGTCCAGCAGCTTGAGAAGCTCAAGGAAGACTGGATCCTCTATACTGACGGCTCCTCAAATATCAGAGGAACAGGACTGGGAATCCTGCTAAAATCGCCACAGGGGGACATAATACTCTATCCATATCCTGTGAATTCGATGATACCAACTAAGAAGCTGAATATGAAGCTTTAATTGCTGGATTACAGCTGGCTAGGGACATGGGAATCCTATCTATACAAGTGTTTGTTGATTCTCTCTTATTAACTAACCAATTTAATGGCTCTTATGCAGTGAGAGTGGAGAATCTGATCAAATATCTTGAAATTGTTAAAAAACTGTCTCTATTTTTCGAAAATTTTAGTATTTCGCAGGTACCAAGAGAAGATAATGCAGAAGCCGATGCCTTGGCAAACTTGGCCTCATCGCTCAGGATTCCTGAGGATGTCAAAATTCCAATAACTCACATCTTGACGCCAACGATAGTTCTACAGGAAGCTTAGGCTGTTGACAATAATGCAGGCGCAGATGTTGAGAATCCTGAAGATGCTCGAGAATCCTGGACCTACCCGATCAGGAAGTATCTAAAAGACGGGGAGATTCCCAAGGGCGAAAATCCCAGAGCTTTTCGCACAAAGGTAGTACCCTATACTATAATTGATAATATCCTATATAGAAGATCTCTTGCAGGTGTCTACTTAAGGTGCTTAGAGAAGTCAGAAGCTCTAGAGGTACTTGAAGACATCCACAGTGGAGATTGTGGGAACCTTACCGGGGGCAGAGCACTGTTCTCTAAAGTTCTCAGATTCGGGTATTATTGGCCAACCATGAAGAAAGATGTTGCGAGCTTCTCACAGAAGTGCGATGCTTGTCAAAGGCATGGCAATATCCTCCACCAACCTGCTGAGCATCTGCATCCCATAGTATCCCCATGGCCATTCATGAAGTGGAGTATGGATATTGTGGGTAAGCTGCCGAAGGCTCCCGGAGGAAAGGTGTTTATGCTTGTCATGACGGATTACTTCTCCAAGTGGATTGAAGCAGAAGCCTCTGTTCAAGTGAGAGAAAAAGAAGTGATATCCTTCATCAAAAGAAACATCCTCAACAGATATGGGATTCCGACAGAAATCATATGTGACAATGGCTCCCAGTTTATAGGCAAGAGAACTACAAGCTTTTGTGAAAGCTGGGGCATCAAGATGATCACTTCAACACATGTCCACCCTCAGGCTAATGGGCAGGCAGAATCTAGCAATAAGATCATAATCAACAACCTCAAGAAAAAGCTGGGCTCCAAGAAAGGGAAATGGGCTGAGGAGCTGCCGTTTGTCCTTTGGGCAGACATAACTACACCTAAAAATGCTACTGGCCAAACGCCATTCTCGTTAGTGTTTGGGGCAGAAGTTGTGATCCCTACAGAGATGGTATTCCCGACAGCCAGAGTCAACTGCCAGGATCCTGAAACCACCAGCCAGAATCTCCTTCAGGATCTCGAAACAGTTGAGGTGCTCAGAGATATGGCCAGAATCCGAATGATATCTTATCAGCAGCGGATAGCAAAATCTTATAACAAGAACACCAGGCTGAGAAGATTCCAAGTAGGTGACTTGGTCTTGAGGAAAGCCTTTCAAAATACTACCAATCCTGCTGATGGGAAGTTGGCACCCAAGTGGGAAGGCCCTTACCTTATAGACTCTGAAGAAGGAAAGGTGGCATACCGTCTGATAAATATGGAAGGAGAGCCTCTGCCAAGAGCTTGGAATGCTGTCCACCTTAAAGCCTATTTTATGTGAGAATCCCACTGAGAATCTCAGGTAAAATCCCAAGGATCCTCGCTATATAAATAATCCAAGGTACGTGTACTAATCCTATTTCAATTTATTCTTATTATTTTTATGACTCATTACTGACTTAAGCATCGGAGTGGTGTTAGCTAAGCTAACACCCACCCCTCACCAAGCGTTGAGTGTTTTGCAGATTTTGAGAATCTAAGAGAAATTAGGGTATATCCCCAGTTAGAGGTTGGCCACCTCTCCTACATTTAAGGTATCCTGCATACCTTCTAAGGTTTGAGAGGTTGACTCCTCTCTTAAGTTTGGGTAATCGCCAGTAGCGCACGACCCTCGCCTGTAGCGCACGTTGTCCCCTAGTATGCTAAAGGTGGCAGGACCAGTCCACTCCAGGGGTGGCTGACAATCTTGTCACTGGAGGCTGCTGGGAGGATTCTCAAGGTTTATAACACTGACGTGTTATCTAAGGTTTTGGCATTTTCATGTCACATACGTATGGGCTTGTCCCCAGTTTTGGCTTAGTCCCAAGTTTATCGGGCTAGTCCCCAGTTTTGGCTTAGTCCCAAGTTTATCGGGCTGTCCCCAGTTTTGGCTTAGTCCCAAGAATCCTGGGTTTATTCCCAGCTTATTTTTAAACTTAACTTACTCTCGGAAGCATTAGCTTCGGCCGGAGGCCAAGAAGCTTCTTATGATTGTTTCAAGTTCTGGAGGAAGTTGAGACGAGTGCCAAGAAAAGTGTATTCAGGATTCCCGTAGGAACCCCAAACGAGGTGAAAGAAGAGATGGTTGTTTGAATCGAGGAGTCGATTGAGGTTTTGAGCTGCGAAAGATTATATTTGGTTAGGATTGAGGAAAGGTCTTCCCAAGATCACAAGTTCCGACATAAATGAGATTCTTGTCAAAATCCTGAAGCCAACGGTCTAAAACTCTATAAGGTAACCTATCAGGATTCCAGTGAGGTTTCCTGATAGGATTCTCGATTATATAAAGATTATTTCCTAAACACGATTCTAAAGGCTAGAATAGTATGTTTGTTTGATTCAATTGACCTTAACCCTATGGAAATTTTAAACTTCACTACAAAATTGATAATTGATTTAGATGAATTTTTGTTACCAACTATGTTTCGAATTTCTAGAAATATACAAAGTAAATACAAAACATAATCGAAATGATCAAAATACGGTAATATCATTAACATAATAAAACGGAATTTGAGCTCCCCAAGGTTCGTCCTGAAAACCTCAGGATCCCTCCCCCTGGGAAGCTCATAGGTCAAGAGCTTATTGGGAACCCTGGCTTCGTCTTGCAAACTGCAAGATCCCTCCACCAGGATCCCCAACCATTGTTGTTACTTGTTCTAGTATTGTTTCAGCACAGACAAGGAAAGGAAATTGTTTGAAGACATACACATCACCAAAAAAAACTACAGACTAAAAAAGAGGGCTCAGACCGTTGCATCATCTTCATCGCCCATCGCCTTCTCGGGAACCTCCAGCTTCCCGCCAGCATCTTCTTCGCCTGCCTTCTCCACAGACTTCCCCTTTTCACCCGCATCAGCACCGGCAGCTTCAACCAAAGGAGGCTTATCCTCACTAGTCGGGATTCCAGCCTTCTCCAGTTTCTCCAAGGATAGCTTCCAGGCATACACCATCCATTTCGAGCAAGTGACCCCCTCAGCCTGAGCTTCTGCTGTCATCTTTAGCATTGCTTGGAGCACGCTGCGAGCAGCTGACTGCTTCGAGATGGCATCCTCCGTCTGCGCGGCCACCTGGAACCTCGGCTCCTGCTCCCTCAGCTTGTGCTCATAATCACGGGTTTTGCCCTCAGCTATCTCTCCTTGGATGCGGATGGTGTCCCTTGCCTCATCAAGCTTCTTTTGGACCACCGCCAGCTTAGTCTCAGCCTCAATGCACGCAGCGCTAAGCTGCTCGATGCCCTGTGAAAGAAAGACAATGAAATCAATTAGGAATCTCAGCCATTTGCCGGATGCCGCTAAGGTATGAGAATCTTATGTTTACACTTACCAGTTTTGTCGTTGTATGCAGGCTCAGAAGCTTGTTGCCAGTCTCCGCGGGGCTCAGTCCATCAAAGCTCTCCAGGAATACGGTACCCTTCGAGCCCTTCCTCTTCTTGCTGGAGGAAGCTGTTTTGGCCCTGGTAGTGCGAGGCCGGATGTTGGTCAGGGGCTCGGGTTTTTCCTCCTTCATCTCCAGGTAGGAGGTCAGATCATCCAGGGAGAATCCAGTTGCAGGCTTAGGAGCTGCTAGCATGAAATAAAGAAAGCAGTCAGGATTAGGAAGCCTAATACAAAACATGTGCTCGAGAAGTCCAAATACATACTAGACATGACGGCTTCTGAGTGATCGATTGAGAAGCTTTGCTCGATGTTGGCACTCTCGATGGCAAAGGTTCTATCAACAGGTGGGATTTCCAGGAAAGAGGCAGTCCTCTCTACAGCTTCCTCAGTCACTTCAACAAGATCAGAAAATTTGGGAGCTGCAAGAAACATTAAAAGCTCATTGGCAAAATTCAAAGAAACTCAAATACAATGTGTGAATCAGTTTCCTACCCTTCAAAACCCACTTCGTCGGCAATAAATCACCCCCAACGATGGATTCACGTTTGACAAAAAAGAACTTTCTCTTCCAATTGTGATTATTGTGTGACGCACGAGGAATCAATTGGGAATAGGAAGAGCGGGCTTGAAGAACGAAGCGGCTGTACCCGTGGGTTCTCAAATTATAGGCAGCACAAACTTCGGGAATCCCCATCTCAAGCTTCCGGGAATTGTTCAAGTTGTCAACAGAGAAGAGAATCCTCCATACCATCGGCATTGTTTGGGAGTAGGAGAGGCCGGTGATTTTGAAAAATTCGTTTACGATGGCCGGAAAGGGATAGGACATTCCGAGAAGGAAAGGGTAGTAGAGAAAGCAAACCCAAGTTTTTGACATGCAATCGGCCTTCAGCCGGGAATTGAAACTCCGAATGACGGCCGACGGCGGGAAAAGACCAGACTCCTTCAATTGACGGATATCGCCGTCGGAAAAATTGCAGGTTTCTTCCTCATTATAAGGAAGGATTCCCTGATCGACGAAATCCTCGATGTTCAACGAGGAGGAAGGAGTGGCGGAACGAGTGTTCTTCTTCGCCATTGCGGGAATTAAGTAAAACGAAAAGAAGCCGGAGAATAAAAGAAGAAACTGACCTGGAATGACGAAGAAGCTCGAAAGGGTATTTGGAAGAAGATGGTGAAGTTATGATCTCGGAATCTTGTATTTAAAGAAAAGTAATGATGGCTATCCCATCAGTCGGACGCCGTAAAAAACGTCCCATCGCAACTGCTTTTACCGTGATCACGCCGTGAACTTCTAGGTTTAAGCGAATCTCGCCAGCTGTAAATCTTATCCACAGGCAGCCGAGATTCGGGGGCAATTGTTAGGGGTCGATTTCAGGATGCTCACAGAAATGATACATAAGATCAGGAATCTCACTATGGTTTGGGAATCCCGTCCAGTCAGGTATCTTGAATATTTATTATCGACTAACCTTTATTTTTGCCATGTGTTTTATTTGTTTTCAGGAACGTTAAAGAATTTAACTACCTCCTGAAGACTCGGTCTTAACTAACTTGCACGTGGTAGAGTGGGTCGAACCTCCTTCAACGGTCAAGAGAAGTGGGAAGAAGAGATCCCGTGAATCCCGGATAGTTAGTTAGTAGTTAGTTTATTATATAAACGAGGATTCGATCATTAGGAACACACACAACACTCGACATAGTTCGATTACTACTGCAAACATTGTAACACTTAGCTCTGATTGATCAAACCTCCAACCCCTTGTACCGATTTATTTGAATATCAATAAAATTGACTAGGAGGCGGCTATTCGGTCGGCTCCCGAGGTTTTTATCCAGGATTCTTAGAGGCAACTCGAAGGATTCTGGATTTTTTCTCGCTAAATCCTTGTGTCATCATCCTAGCTTGGATTATTTGCTCATTTGATCATTAAGCACACTACCTCACAATCTAAGTTTGGAATACAGGATTCCTAAGTGAATTTTTGACCAAAACTGGGACTGACCTAGAATATCGGAGAAGCTCGAGAGGTTTTGTGAAGAAGACGATGAAAATCTTCTTTTCGGATCTCTTATTTAAGGAAAAGATCATGATTAGTACTTGGACGCCGAGAAATTTGTCCCATCATAACCACTTTTACCGTCTAAACGCCGTGAATGAGGGAATCTTTTTGCATTTTAACAGCTGTCAAGCTTATCCACACCTGTTGAAATTCAAGGGGCAATTGTGAGGGTCTATTTTCAGGATGCTCGCAGGAAACTCAGATAGTTCAAGAATCCTAGTATCATCTGGGAATCCCATCTACTCAGGTATCCTGATTAATTTTATTTTGCTAACCCTCATATTTGCCACGTGTTTTATTTGACCAGGTACAAGTGAAGTCGATAACCACTTCCGAAACTTAAGCTCCAGCTACGGTAGATCGTGGACCAAGTGAACGAGGAAGACCCATAACGGTCGAGTTAGTTGGACGTTTAGATCCCGGGAATCCCGGAAAGTCTGTTATCATTGTATTTGTTATATAAATCGAGGATTCGATCAGTAGGAACACACAATCAACACCGATTGAACACACTTTAGAACGCACAACATTGTATCACATAGTTCTGATCGATCAAACCTCCAACCCCTTGTAATATTTCATTCGGTTATCAATAAAATTGTGTGGTAGCGGGCTCTTCAGGCCGGCTCCCGAGGTTTTTTTGCTAGGATTCCTAGAGGCAACTCGAAGGATCCTGGATTTTTCCCTCGTTACATCCTTGTGTCCAACTTTACATTTCAAGCATATTGACAAGCACACTACCTCACATTCTAAGTTTGGA
The DNA here is from genome assembly GCA_039602395.1 of Deinandra increscens subsp. villosa. Classification (NCBI taxonomy): domain Eukaryota; kingdom Viridiplantae; phylum Streptophyta; class Magnoliopsida; order Asterales; family Asteraceae; genus Deinandra; species Deinandra increscens. The sequence continues at coordinate 25,738 of JBCNJP010007746.1, forward strand.
ATACGAAATTCCTTTGTGAATTTTTGACCAAAACACCTATGCCCATGCAAGCTCACCCTAATACAGTTGCTGAATCCTATCCTTATCATTCTTCAGCTTCGCAGTTTCAGTTTCCTCCTCAAGCAACTTTTGGGCACCCGGTTGAGCAGCCTCTGAAGCCTGACGGGCTTCGGCTCGGGCAACCTCCAGGTCCCCATAAGCCCCACTCAAATCATCCTTTAACTTAGCATTCTGCTTCTCGCACAAATCTTGATGTTCCTCCAACCGGGCAAGATCATTTTCCATCTTCAAAATTTTCTCTATATCCACACTACAAAACTTCTGAGTCAAATTATCGAGCTCATTTTTCGATCGAACAAGCTCCACCTGCCTTTTTTCACTTTTTTCCTTCACAGCCATCAATTCTTTTTCTAACAACTCATTCCTCCGAATCATATCAATTGTGGAGCTAAAGCCTCGAACAACTTTGAAGTAAGCCTTATCGCGGCCCAATCGGTGGCTATCTCTTTCCATGGCTGCCCTCTCGCCAGCCGGGAGGCATGAAAGGGCAAATTCTTGACACCTTTCAGACGTTTCAAATCGACTTTTATTCTTGAGGCCCCAATCCGGCCGGAATACCTCATCACCAACATTCAACTCTACCAACGGCTGCTCTGATCCCTCACCACCAAACTCCAACATCTTACCTTTCTCAAGCTCCATGTTAACTAGTTCCTTCATCATGCCCTCGGCCCCACCAGGAGCAATAACATAGCCAAAATCACCAGCAGGTTGCTCCTGCAACAATCAAAGATACTCGCCCATGTCAGAAGGAGGGCTAGCTACAGTCAAAGCACGGGGATCATTTACATCTATGACATTAGAAAACATTACCAGGACGTCTTTCCCTTGAGAGTGATCATCAGGATAACATCTTGATGCATAGTTCATGACACAAAAGAAAATAAGTGTGAATTTCAAAATGAGAAGTCACTGTGTATACATGTGTTCGTTTTGCAAAGATTTAAACTTGTTTGATTTTCTTTATTTTGTCAAACGATCGGACTTTCTCGGCGTATCGAAAGATCGACCTGATCGTTGTTCGTTTGACATTCTGCTTTATTTTCTTTGGTGTTTCGTATAACTCATCGGACTTTCTCTGCGTGTACGGGAGTACCGACCTGATTGTTGTTGGGTTATACAATTTCAACTTGTTTTATTTTCTTATTTTGTTAAATCCGAGGCCTTATCTGCGTATCGAAAGATCGACCTTAAGGTAGACGATTTAACGTTCTTATTTCTTTTTGCATGGAACACAGTTGACGATATCATGAAAATACTATGCATTGTGAAAAATCACAAATGTTGTCACACAAAAGGAAAAAGAAAAGAAAAGCTGAAAATGTCTGATTATGTCTGATAGTGTGGGATACACTGGTCAATGCAAATCTAATCAATACCTTAACATATCCAGATGTTATGAGTATGATTCTGCCTGAGTTTAAGTTGGACAAATTATACCAGCAATCAGCTTGACTTATGTGCTTCGATTAGTTGAAATTGAAATGCAGTTCGGTGCGTTATGTTCAATATGATCCCATATAGTGATCTTTCTCATACCAAAAATAGTGTTTGATTCTGTATTGCAATTTCATTTCATTTCAGAAAAGCACAAAAAGATTTTCGGTGTGTTTTAGCATAAACTTTGAAAAATCAAAAAGATTTTGTTTCTGCTTTATTTTCGATCTGATCAACACGTGATACAAATCAATTTTCAAAATCATATCTTGGAGTCTCAAAGAGACGTTTTGCGCCAAGATTATTTTAAATGTTTGAGCAGGTTGCTATGTCCAAGTTATCACAACTTCAAGTCTTCTGAAGATGTTGATAAAAGACCAGAGATACACTAAAATGTCATCAAGTATTCAAGATCAAGTTACGATCGAGTTGAGGAAGAGTTTGTTTGAAGTTTCATTTCATTGAACGAACGGATTCTACACTTGAGGGGGAGCTTGTTTGAAGATACAGAGTTGATGATATTGAAGAGATACTGCACACGACGAGGGGGAGTTTGTTGATACCTGATATGTGCGTCGTGTGAAGTATCAAACAAAGTACAAGATCATGTCAAACTAGGTCTGGCCGAACTAGGTCCGAACCTGAAGTTTGGACTGGCCGAACCTGAGGTTCGGCCGAAGCTCGGACCAGCGGGTATATATAGATGTATGGTCTTTGTAATTGTAGGGTTTTGAGGGTGCGAGATATCTTAAGTGTGTGTTTCTGAGTGTGTTTTCTCTGAGTCCATTTCTGAGTGTTTACTGGTTGTAATTGTTCTTCGTTGATCAATAAAACAATCGGTTAATTGCGTTTCAATGTCCGATTAGCTAGATCGAGTAGACGATTCGATGCTCACGCAATTTCAACCAAGACAAGGGTTGAGGGCTATAAATACCCCTCAACCACCAGGTTAGTTGACATTCAATACGCTATCACTCGCCCCTCTTTCTTGATCATACAAATACTTATCCTCACGTCGGAGCTTGGTTGCGAGACACCCCGTCCCGCCCCCAAGAACAACGGTGTTTCTCTGTTTTGCAGGTCACCAAAGAACCCTAGCATCTCGATCGGTCTCCCGACCCAAGTTGAATTCCTCCAGTAGATCTGTTGCCTAGACGTGCCGTCCTAAGGTCTTCCCCTATCCGCCCGTCCGGGGTACCAAGATTCTACACTTAATTAGTTTAAAAAAAATAATTCAGTAATTACATGTTCTTTGTCTTCTAAATTTAAACGGATCATGGTCACATATTGTTTCTAAATTTAAATAGATCGTGTTCAGATATTGATAGGTTAGAGGTAGGGGTGAACTTACCATGTAAGTAGGGGTAGCGTCCGCTACCTCTGAACTCACACCGCGTAGTGGAAAAAAGTTCTTTTTTACGTTTTATGTATTACGTTACGCCTAAAAATATTTTTCCGCTACCTCTAAAATTATTTTTCTGCTACCCCTTGAATCTTTTAATGGTTTTTCATTAAAATTCCGACACTGAAATCTGACTAAACGCCCGTTAATTAATTAAAACCGAACAATTAATAAGTTTGTGCAATTTAAAAATAAAAACTATAAGTTCAGGGGGTAAACTGAAAGTATTATAACTAAATCATTAGTTGTTTTGGAGGGGGGTTTCCAAAATAAAAGAAAAAAAGTCGCTAGCGGAGACAGAAGCCTCAGGCCTCAAACCTCAGCGCCTCCCAGACCCTTGTTTCCTCTTCCCTTGTTCTGGTGGCTTCCCCGACGACTGGCACCGCCGCATGCCAGGCTGCATCTCGCCTCAGCAGTCCGCCACCGCCCCTGTGCCGCTCCCAATGGTAATCTCTGATTCTCCTCTTATTTTTAGGATTTAGGGTTTATGTCAAATTGTGAATTGTGTTAGGTTTTAGTTAGGATTTGTGTCAAATTGACAAATTCTGGATTGTGGATCGTTAATTATTTTTGTGGATTATGTTTGAGAAATTTTATTGTGGATTAGCTTTGAGGAATTAAGGTTTGTCAAATTGTGGATTGTTTATTTGTTTTTGTGTCAATTGATAATGTTTACAAATTATAATAATCTGAAAATGAAAGTGTGTCAATTACTCGATTCTTAATTGTGGATTTTTTTGTGGATTATGTTTTATCTAGGAAGATGAAACCACAATCTAAGCATAAACAAGCAATTTGTTTAAATTAAAGGCCCCAGAAGATGAAATAATTTATCCAACTCCAAGTCCAAATAGTGATGCTAATTGTATGCAAGAGGATGATAATGTTGGACCTACGCTCTGATTTGTGCGGTCGAAAAAGAAACTCTTTTTAAAGTGAAAGACGAGGATGTAATGGCTCGAATTCAAGATATCAAATACCGAAGACGAGACATTTATTAGGTATGCGTTTAATATTATATTGTATGAATTATGGTTAAAATAAAAATTTGAACGTTATGAATTACGGTTAAAAAATAAATTTGAACGTTACCCCTGAACTTTTTTTCTGGATCCACCACTGGTTAGAGGGGGAAGTAAATCAGCCATATGGGGTCACTTTCAAGATCATGGAAGGAGTCAGTTAGAAGAAAGCGGGGTAAACTGGGGAGAAAGGGAAAGAAGCGAGCGAAACAGGAGGTAGAGGTGGAGATAAGAAAGACAATGGAGGTGGGGGAATTAGTTGGTCTCCAATTAGACGGATCATGTGATGAGGAGTTTAGGGGAATGATTAGGGTCAAGGGGAAAAGAAGGGGTGAACAATGAATCTAATTTCACTAAATATAAGAGGATTTAGAAGTGACTTAAAACACTCATGGGTGTGGAGAATTAGAATGGAGTACATGGTGAGTTTTCTAGTCTTTCAAGAGAACATGATGTGTGATGCTTCAAATATCCCGTGTTCAAAGTTCTGGGGGAGTGGGAGGCAGCTGATGCGAAAGGCAGATCAGGTGGACTGGTATGCATATGGGATCTGACAGTCTTCACCAAGGTACAATCGATAATTAACGAGCATTTTTTCTTGATACATGGTAATATTACAGGTACTCAGGAGGCTGTAACGATAGCAAATGTGTATGGGCCACAACCATCGGTGAAAAAAAGAATGTTATGGCAATAGTTAGGAGAGCTTAAATCACAAATATCTAGAATCTGGATAGTGGCAGGTGATTTTAACGCAGTAAGATTCGAAAGCGAAAGGCGCAACCGCCTTCTGTAGAGGTATGGCGGATGATTTCAATGCCTTTATAAATAATTTGGAGCTAGTTGATCTTAGAATGGGTGGTAAACGTTTTACTTATATGAAGAAGAATGGTGACAATGGGGTACAAATGAGTAAAATAGATAGGATCCTAGTATGTAAGCAGTTCATGACGAAGTGTCCTACAGCGAAGATAACAGCATTAGATAAAGAACATTTAGATCACTTACCCGTGTTGTTGGAGGTTAAGATGCCTGATTTTGGATTGATACCATTTAAACTGTTCAACTCATGGATAAAAGAAGAAGGATTTGACGAGCAAGTAAGGGTTTCATACGCACTGGCGCCATTCTGTATTATAGTGGATAGGGGGTTGCAACTGAAACTGAAAATCATTAAAGGGGGTATAAAAGAGCGGGGAGCAAAGAAAAAAGAACGGGAACGTGGTCAGTTAAAGGAATTAAGAAATAAGGTTGATTACCTAGAAAGGGTGGCGGAAGAGAGGGATTTGAATGAAAATGAGTTGAAAGAACACATGTAGACCAGGAAGAAAATAATGGAACTAAAAAACATTGAGAATGCAGACCTGAAATAGAAAGCGAAGATACGATGGGCTCTAGAAGGGGATGAAAATTTTATTTTTTTTTCATGGGTTCTCAAACGCAGGGGCCAATAGAATAATTTCGGGGATGGAGACTGAATGGAAATGGACAGATTGTCCAAATGGAAATCAAAATATATGTTAAAAACCACTTTGCAAAGCGATTTAAAGATGTAAAAAAAGGCCACAGATGATAGGTCACAGGTTAAAAAAAAATAGCATTAGAACAAGTAAGTGGGTTGGTAGCACCGTTTACAGTGGAGGAAATCAAAGAAGCATGTATAGGATTGTGGTGATAACAAAAGCCCGGATCCAGATGGGTTTACTTTCAAATTCTTCAAAGCGTATTGGGATATATTTGCATATGAATTCTACAGGGTGATGGCCACTTCTGGCAATATGGGGAAATAAGTAAGGGTTTAATGCGTTGTTCATTGCACTTATTCCAAAGGTAAAAGATCTATTAAATGGAATAAATTTAGGGCTTTTACTTAAAATATTATTTTATAATATACCTTAACAGATTTGCCCTAAATTTAACCTGTTTGTTCCATTTTGGCATAATAACGTCGTGAAAACTCTAATTTCAACGTATTTATTAAATAAATATCAAAACATTTTATAGAATTGTATAAACTTAGGTATTATTCATTATTTAATATTATATTATTCCTCAAAATAGTAAACTAGTAAACATTTATTCAATACCTTTTACTCAATTTGGGCAGAACAAGGACCCGAAAACCCTAATTTTGACCGATTTTTAGATAAAATACCAAACCTTTCCAAAACTTGAAATTAACTTAGGGCTTTCTTAAAAAACATTGTTTTAGGATTTCCTACAAAAATTCAGACCCTAATTCCAACCCGATCACCCGATTCTGGCAAAACAAGCTCAAGAACCCTAATTTTTATACATTTTTAGAAACAATACTTAGACACAATATTAATAAGAACTGAGATAGGTGATTGTTACCTAATGATGATAAACTGCAGAATTTGAGCTCCTAACTTTTCACGATCAGCTCGACTTTGGATGAACAAGATTTGGGCGAGTTTTAGGGTTTTTCTGATGAAGATTTGTGAAATTGGTGAGGAGGAATGATGTTATGAACTCGTTTATATACTGGTCCTGAGCGTAAATGTACGTTGACACGATAGGTGATGAGTAATCGATGTAAAACGACACACAGAGGACGAATTTGTGGTTCAAAATTGGACTTCATTGACAAAACTTGAAGAACAAGATGCTGGGTTAGGATGCGGGCCGCATGGCTTGGTGTGAGTTTGGTATGCGGGCCGCATGGCTTGGTGTGAGTTTGGTATGCGGTCCGCATGCCGTGATTTTTTACCATACTTTGGCAGATTGACAGTTTTGGTCCCTGTAGTTTCATTTTGTATCGTTTTGACCCCTAAACTTTCATATAATCATTATTTTATGTCCAAAAAGTGTGGAGATATATTTCACATGAATTTCTAAGTCCCGAGACATGCATAACGAGGTATAAAAATACGTATTTAATATATTTTTATTTTCTTTTTAACCGTTCGTCATCGTTTTAACTCGTTAGCCTCTAATATTTTACGAGCAACTTATAATAACCTTAAAAAACATTAAGGAACATTAAAATATGATTTTTGAAATTTATGTGATTCCCGGTTAATACCGGATTTGCATGGAAAACCGTAAATTCTTTTATTTGTGTTTTAATTAACAAATGATCTATAATTTAACCAATTGGTTTTTAATGTTATAAACTGGTTGTAGGATATTCCAAAGTATATATTTTGAGATAATAATCCTGAGATTCCCGGTAAACGGTAAATTGAATACTGAAATCGCGAAAAAACCGAAAATCGCTTTATTTTTCGTTTTAAGCAAATCATTTAACCTAAAACTTTGCAAATTTATTATTTTGTTTTAAAAAATGATTATGGAATATCCCGAACATAATTTAATTGTATATTTTAGACAAATTCTTTTGATAATTGTTAAATCAAAACTCGATTTGTGTGACAAGTTCAAATACAAGTTCAAATTCGGGTCGGGTTTTGTAATTGGGTCGGACACAGGTGTTACAAAATTGATCCGACCAAGCGAGAAATGATAGTACATCAGCATATACGTTTATTTGCTATGGATATATTAAATCTAAAGGTTGTATGTACTTGTTTTAATATGCTAATGTGTTTAATATGCGAATGTGCGTGACTAATCTGATATCGAAAGGAACCTGTGTAGTTCAGTCGGATGGTTAAAGCGGAACCAATTCAGCCGGAACCTGTGTGGTTCAGCCGGAAAAGATGAACCGGAAAATGAGTTCAACCGGAAAAACGTCCTGAAAGAGAAAATTTTAATTTATTAAAACTAAATTCGCATTAAAGATGTTTAATGTGAACTTTGACTACGAATTTAATTTCTGGGTGTTTCACAAGACTCTTAACCACTATAAATAGAACCTCATCGGTTGAGGCTCATTACATCAAGAATTCACAACTTAATTATTTTCTCTCTCCTTCATCCTCATCGAATTTCTCTCATAATATCTTCAAGTGTTCTTCGATCTTCAAGAAGTTTTAAGGTAATTTCGGCTTTTAAGTCATCCTGGCCGTGTAATCGGTTAGACAATTGTACCATGGGAAACAAACGGGTTTTTCGGTAGACCCGCAATTTGTTTTAAGGGACCTGGGTCAGAGGCGGACCTACTCACAAGGCAGGGTTAGCGTCCGTTGCACCTGAACTTTTACAGCGACGTGCAATTTTTTTTAATTTCTTTTAGGTTTTCGGTATTTCGCTACCCCTGAAACGAATTTTTCGCTACCCCTGGAAATATTTTACGCTACCCCTCGAAGCAATTTTATGAGTTTTTATTTAAATCCCGACATGAAAATATGATCAAAAGCCCGTTAATTACCAAAATTCTTTTCATAAACCTTTTTAATTTCAATAACTTTTTCTTCTCATCTAAAATTTTCTCATGAACTTTCTTTTATAATTTTTTTTTCTAAAACTCATTAATCTTCTGTTATTTAAATTTCTAAATGAATATCCATAAATTTCTATTTGGTGTATTTTAATTAGGTTTTAGTCACCTGTTGGTAATTTACTATTTTCATTCGATTGTATTGTATTATTTATTTTTTTGTATTGTAATTTTTTTCTTTATTTTCTTGTATTTTCTTGTATTGTAATTATATTAAGAGTTGTTTCTTTTATATTGTAAAAGGATAGATTATATTTCTTTCGTTCTATCGTATCAAAATTTAAAAAAAAAAATTATTTTAAATTTAAGCGAGATTTTCTAAAATATTATACTTCTCATCTTATAAAATCACAAATATACCATTATAACGTTTTTATTTTTGCCTACTTCTCGACAAAATTTTTACTTAAATCAAACGTTAACATAAAAAAGACCCTCACAGTTAAAAAGTTTAGGTCTGCTAGTTAGTTTTTAACATGTAACTATGTAAGAAGGACAGGTGACTCACAAACTCATCCAATAGTTTATTTTAGTGATTACAAAAATGGTTACTAGTACAATCATGTCATGTGCCTACCACCAAAACCTTTGTTTTTATTCAAACCGAAAGTAGTATCTTTATGTGTGCAACAAATAACCAAATCATTCCTCCAATCAACTTGGATTCTTACAATAATTAAACATCTTAGATTTAATCTTAAGATTTATTCTTTCCAACATTTATTTAAAAGCGTATCAAATTACATATAAATTTTAGTTCTTAATCTTGTGGCACACTCATAAATCACTGTTTGCTTTAAACAAATAAACACTCGCATGGTTATTTGATAATAAATTGTAGTTATATTTTGACTCCTCACTCATATTTAACAAGATTTTGTAACTCGCATCTTACCAAAAGAATAAGACGAGCACACAAAAGAAGTTGAAAATAAACAAAAACGTGTAACGGGTACACATTTTATATAGTTGAATTGCTATACGTAAAGGATACAGAAAAAAAAAACGTATAACGACCAAAACGCTTCAAACAGAAAACTTTGTTACACCCCCAATAAAACACCAACCACTTTGCCAAACTTATTCGGATTAAAAAAGGCAATTAAATATTCATCATTAAAAAAATTAAACTAAATAATAATTTAGAAGAATAAAAAAGTTAATTACAATAAGAATAAGAAAAAAATAATTAAATAGTTAGTGTACATGATTATTATATTAAGCTTTATTCATCGTTAAATAAAATATTTATGTTTGTTCATTATTAAATATAATATTTACTTTTACTAAACTAGAAGTGGTATTTTATTTATATAGTAAATTAAAATATTAACTTTTATACGTTATGAAGTAAAAATATTCACCTTTATTAAGTTAAAAGTTATATTGTTTATATAGAAATTCCTTTCTTTAATCAACCATAGCTCATGACAAATGTCACAACTACAACATTTCTTTTTCTTAAAAACCTTTAAACCAGTTGTTATGACGTGTCCATTTTTATCTACATAATTTTTATCTATATTTCAATGTAAATGTTATTAAAAACTGATTGTTATGATAAAGTATAAGTAATCAAAGCATGAATGTACAAGCCTTCAAGTTGCTTAGATGCTAATACAAACTTTGTTCTAAATATACCTTTATGACGTGTACATTTTTATCTACATTTCAATGTAAATTTTATTTAAAACCACTTGTTTTGATAAAGTATAAATAATCAAAGCATGAATATACAACCCTTTAAGCTGCTTAGATGTTTCAAACTTTTTACTAATGGAGTTTTCAATGCTAGTACAAACATGATAACAATGTAATTTACTATTAACGTTACTTTTATCGATTTTCAATTTAAATTTTATTACACATCAATTTGCCCCCGCTGCGGAGCACGAGCTTAACCCTTCGTTTGGAACACACAAAAGAAAAAAACATTTGAAAGTCCTTTTTTCGATTTTGAGTTACTCTAATTTATGTGTCGATTTCTCTTATTTCATTTAAAAAATGGCGACACATACTCTCTAACTCTACACTACCTGAAATTTAACTAAATACTTAGAATATGATTTAAACTTTTATCACTTGATTAAGAGTAATTTACAAATTTCATTAGGTCAAACTATCAAAGGCCTGTTGCACGACCGATATTAATACGTGTTTCAGTTTATAATATATGATAGTTAGAAGACACGACCAAATTTGACACTAGCAAAAATGTGTACCTGTTACACGTTTTTTTTTTAAAATACCGATATCCATGAATGGATGTAACCGGTGATAGACCTCAAAGGTCATAGTGAACCAAATCAAGGGGATTAGAAGCCTTTTTAAGGTTGTGTGTAATCGAGCGTTATAGCTCAAAACCCACCCATCATAGCGCCCCTGGGCACCCCCCAGGGCGCTATGTTGGCATTTTTGGTCCTCCAGCGTGATGGGCATGGCGCCCCATGATTTCCAAGATTTTCAAACTAGCCGTTAACCTTTTTTTTTTTAATCCATCTTTCTTTAATTCAATATTTAAATATTTAAAAACAAAAAAGAATAATAATTGCATGATTATGGGAGGGGCTTTATGACTACACACATAACTTAACATAACCCTCATTTGCCATGTTAGCGCCACGTGTCATGTAATGCCCCATGATGGGGCTTTATGACTACACTTAGCCTTAAGGTTGTCATTAAATGGTAGACCTGAGTACCATATGAACCACATCTCTAAGGGAGCGGTTGGTTCGTGGAATGTAATGGAATTAGAATTTTAAAGTTTTGCTTTTAAAGTTGTGCTTAGTTAGGTAACGAAAAATTTTGAAATGCAATGAAATCTTTTAATCCATAACATTTACTACTATTTTAACATTCCTTAGAAATCATTCACTCTAATGAATGAAAGTTACATCGAGTCAAATTATATTGATTAAAGGAATTCATTTAATTTATATTTGTCCATAACCCAATTAAGCATAATTTTAAAAGAAAAACTTTGTAATTGCAATTCCATTACATTTCCACGAACAAAACACCCCCTAATTTTCATTTACCGACGAAACTACTAACATGTTTAGTAGGTGGAACTTGCCAAAAGATTACTGATCGGTGAGCTACCTAGATTACCGTCGATACGTTGAATAGTTCTACGATCTGTCCCTTGGTAACCCACCGTTAATTTGTTTAATTTATTAAAAAAAGAGTAATTTTTTTTATTTATATCTTGTGGAACTCAAAAACAAATTACAAATTCTGAATATTAAAAGTAAACTATCAATTGTGGAATCTAGAGACTAGAATTAAAATTATATCTTGTGGAAACCGGCACCACACACATCAAATATTGGACTAGAATTAAAATGAAGATTACCAGTCAAAAAGGTAAAAAAAATAAAAAGTATATCAGTTCCTAACTTGAACCGGTTCTATCAAAAACCAGTTTCTTTTTTTATTAACGAACCAAAACCGGTTTAAAAGCTGAAACACAGTGTTAGACTTTAAATATATTATAAAATTGAAATAAGCATGATGCTTGTTACTTTTCAAAGTCAAATGCTTGTTATTTTGTTAAATCATAACTATTTATGTAATTAACTCTACAAGTTTTTAAGAAAATATTTGAAATTATTATTTAACAAATTGAGAATTAAAGTGTTCTCTCTTTTAAAAGGCAGTCCCTAGAATATCAAAACTTTACATCTAGACCCCTATACTTTGCTAATATGTCAAGAATTTCAAAAATAAGAAAAGGCTGGCCTGCAAGAAATTAGCCATATTGAAATCGACCGCCCAAGCATTCCAAAAACCCTCCGTAACTAACGACTCGCCGGCACTCTCCATTTTAAATAATACAATTTCCTTATGCACATTTGACTTATTTGCCTTTTCTATATCACAAAATACAATCATAAAAAAAAATTATATAATAAACGAACTTGAAAAGCAATTGGTTTTTTACTACGCGTTACAGAGGTTATACTAATGCGGTTAAGTGTGCGAAGTTTGTGATTATAATTATGGCCAACGAATAATTAACCGAGAATAAAGAAGAAAAACAAAAAAAATAGAGGGGGGGGGGGGAGGGTTCTCTCGTATATAGCCTACACACTAAACTATAACCATCATATCAGACTACTGTTTCTTACGAATACCAGATAAATTGTATACAAACACAAAATCCATAATGAAATTGTAAAAATAACTTTTTTCACTCTAATGTTCACACATGACATCTACATTCATCTACTTACAACTTGTCATATTTACATATAGTATGTATATTGCATTATATGTCATTGTATTTTTCTTCTGAAAGCAACAAATGTAAAAAATAAGTAAATAATAAAATTATATAAACTTTCATCTCCATTGACTTGTTATAACTTCAAAAACTATATAAACTCACCTTCTCACCTTCACTATTCTCCCATTTATCACACTTCAATTTTCCCAAAACTATACACCAATATTACCAAAAATGGGTACTAAAGCTTATTCTATCATTTGCATTTTCCAAATATTATCAACATTCATTTTTCCTTCAACATCCGCCGTCGGATCTCCGATCAACATATGGCCCAAACCAAGATCCTTCACATGGACCACCCCACACACAATCCCTTTCTCCCCATCTTTCACCGTCACTTCTCCGCCCCACCCGTATCTAACCGCAGCCGTTAACCGTTACCTCCGTCAAATCCAAACCGCCCAATACAAACCCTTACTCACCCCCTCCATAAACCTCTCCACCTCCCCTCCGTTACAAACGTTAACGATCACCGTTACCGACATCAAACCGCCGCTTTCTCACGGCGTCAATGAATCCTACACCCTCACCATCCCGGCCAACACCACCACCGCCACCCTCACGGCGGAAACGCCGTGGGGGGCGATGCGAGGGCTCGAGAGCTTTTCGCAACTGGTGTGGGGCAACCCGGCCCGAATATGGGCCGGGTTGGTGATATCGGACTGGCCGATGTACCCACACCGAGGGATTCTTTTGGATACTTCTAGAAACTATTTTGGAGTTGAGGATTTGATGAGATTGATCGGGGCTATGAGTGCTAATAAGCTAAATGTGTTTCATTGGCATATAACCGATTCGCAATCGTTTCCGTTGGTTTTGAAATCGGAGCCGGAGCTCACGCTGAAAGGGTCGTATGGGCCGGACATGCAGTATTCGGCGGAAGATGTGAAACGGGTCGTGGAATTCGGGATGGAACACGGGGTCCGAATCATCCCGGAGATCGATATGCCGGGTAAGTCGAACAAAATTTGTCGCTGCTTTCGACACATTTGCATCAAATTTGTGCTAAAATAACGACACTAAAAAACAAATGGTGTCATATGGCATATGTCAGTGTTTTACAAATCATTTTCTATCGTACAAACTTGTAAGAACCAAATGATAACTATATCAAATAAAGTTTTTTGAGTAATTTGATATTTTTTTAATTTAATTTCACGTATCCACTCATATTCACCTGATGATTTAAAAAAATGTTTTTTTTGCATGTCCGACTATGTTGCATATATGCAACATAATCGGACAGACAAAAAAATGATTTTTATTTATTTTTTTTGTTTTCTTAAGTCGTTAGGTTATCATCATGTGTATAACAATGAAGAAAAAAAAGCATAAAAGTTACATAAATAACCTTCATTCAATTTAAATTTAATGGTTTATAAATTAGTTTTTAAGCTTGTACAATAAAAATGATATGTATTTGAACTTTACCCTTTTTATATTTTGTTAATAGATAGATTAATTTAACTCGTGTATTTTAGATGAAATGGGAGCAGGGAAATTATTAATTTTTAGTAGTGTTGAATCCACGAAAATCTTAGATTGCATGCACTTGTTTTGACTATGTTGTTTTGTTTCTAACAACCTAGTTGTTATATGTTCCAAACTTTCAGGACACACTGGATCATGGGCTGAAGCTTACCCAGAAATCGTGGCATGCGCCAACATGTTTTGGTGGCCGGCTGGTGCCCTATGGGAAGACCGGCTAGCAGCCGAACCCGGAACCGGCCACCTAAACCCGTTGATCCCGAAAACCTACGAGGTCGTGAAAAACGTCATCAAAGAAACGACAACTCTGTTCCCGGATTCTTTTTACCACGGCGGAGCCGATGAGGTCGTTCCAGGATGCTGGAAAGCCGACCCCACCATCCAAAAGTATCTCGCCGAAAACGGGACTCTAAGTCAAGTCCTCGAGATCTTCATCAACAATACGAACCCTTACATTTTGTCACGCAACCGCACGGCCGTGTATTGGGAGGACGTGATTCTCGACACGGAAATCAAAATCAATCCGTCGATTCTGCCAACCGAGACCACGATCATGCAAACGTGGAACGGCGGCCCGAACAACACGAAGAGGTTGGTGTCCGCCGGTTACCGGACAATCGTGTCCTCGGCGGATTTTTATTACTTGGATTGCGGCCACGGTGATTTCTCGGCGAATAACAGTGCTTATGATCAACCGCCGGGTTTCGAGCAGAAAAAAGGTGGGTCGTGGTGCGGGCCGTTCAAGTCGTGGCAATTGATATACAACTATGATATAACATACGGGTTGACAGAGGAGGAGGCGAAGTTGGTTTTGGGTGGGGAGGTGGCGTTGTGGTCCGAGCAGGCGGACTCGAGGGTTCTTGATTCGCGGGTTTGGCCTCGAGCTTCGGCTTTGGCCGAGGTGTTGTGGTCCGGGAACCGGGATGAGACGGGGATGAAGAGGTCTGCGGAGGCTACGGATAGGCTAAACGAGTGGGTTAACCGAATGGTTAGTCGAGGCGTGAAAGCCGAACCGATTCAACCGCTTTGGTGCGTTAGAAACCCGGGAATGTGTAACACTTATAACCCTATTTTTTGAAAGGTAAGGAGTTAAATGTTGAATGTTGGTATTATGATTGAAAAATGAGTGATTTTAATTTGAATTTTAACATTGTATTGTAATGAAATTGGGGTTTTATCTCTAACAATTTTAGGTTTTAAAAGGGAATTTCATTTGTGTACAATGTACATTTTGGCATGTGAAGATACGATGGATTTATTAGTACTTTCGAGATAGTTTTGATGTTCGTTATGTTGGACAAGTTGCATCAAGTTCAAAAGGGTGGTATCATTTAATAGAATTAAAGAAATTCTATCATAAGAAATATTTCCCATATCTTAATCATTTTATAACTAAACTACATGAAACTAGACACGACTTTAACTCAAACACGATCATACAACTTTGCCCATTAGACGAGTGACTTGCAGGCATCCCCAAATACATTCTTGTTTGCACTCTTGAGGAGTGAAAATCTTCGTATTCATGCAATAAAAAGCGCAGTCCTTCAGGCAAGTTTGGGTAACTGCCTCGATCATCCCCGCTGTGAGAACTATCAGTATGGCAACAATCGCCACAATTGTGGCCATCGTTGTGTTGCCGGCCATGGAGGTTTTCTTCTCTTGATTTGACGATTAGCGTGTGGGAAATTGATGCAAAAGAATGGAGGGATGTAAATTTGTTGGGTTTCTAACTCAAGGGCAAATATATAGCCTCAACACATATGCTTTGGAATTGTGGTTAACCTTTTGGACTGATTAGCTTGAATGTACAACTAAAACTTCCATTTGTTTGGAAGTGTTATAGACAACTAAAACTTTGTGTTTAATTAGGAAATTGAACATTAAGTCTCTAAATATGAAATAAAAAATATCTATGTATATTAATTATTAGGTTAGAAACTCGTGTATTACATGAGCTGAATAATAAAAATAATATAATGTATAAATTCTAGGAAAATTGGAATTAAATCATTCAAGTTATTGGGTATTGGCGGATAATAATCCGAGTTCCAATATTGGCCTACAATAATCCCAATTATTTGGGTCTTGGAATTCATTGGGCCGCCGTTAATTTTTCACTAACTCCGTTAGTTGTGTGCTGACGTGGCACATGCCACGTCAGCAAGTATGATGCCACATCACCTGCCACGTCAGCAAAAATGATGTCACATCACCTGCCACGTCAGCAAGTACTAGCGGAGTTAGTGAAAAATTAACGGCGGCCCAATGAATTCCAAGACCTAAATAATTGGGATTATTGTAGGCCAATATTGAAACTCGGATTATTATCCGTCAATACCCAATAACTTGGATTATTTAATTCCAATTTTCCTAAATTCTAAGTTTCTAACTATTTATTATGATTGGCGTTATGAATAATAATGAAAAAAATAAAAAAGTTACAGTTTAAATTCATAGATCTTTGATATTTCTTAGTAGCATGACTAGAACACCAACTTATGGTGTAACAAACTTGAGAATTTAAGACCATTTATCATGTGAGAAGGAAAAATCGAATGAATTCTACACATGGAATGTGTCTTTATTTTGGTTCCCAAGCCGTTCTTTCATTTCCTACACAAATTGTGTAAAAAAATTTACATAAGCAAGTTTTTGTGATTCTTTATAAGTTTTATTATACTTAATCCAAATTGTGTAAAAAAAATTACATTGTAGTATCCACAAAACATTCATAGATGATATTGCTAATATCATTATTTGCACCAAATACAATTTGTTGGTTTCCACAACAATCTCATAACATAAAGAGTCATCTAATAAACATCATATGCGAATATCTACCATTATGTTTACATGTAAATAGATATCTACAATTATAATACTAGTTTATTTTATCTACTACTGGATAATGATTATCTTCTTTATCACTGTTTATAAGTCATATCAAGACTTTTTTTGTTAATATATTTAAACAAATATTATATAAATGTAGCATGATTACAACGCTTAATATTTTAATGTGCCTAATATACTTTTAAAATAAGTTTGTTATAGCCAACAACACTACGAGATTAATGATAATGATTTAATCAAACTCATAATATTCTTACCACGTGTCACAACTTTCTAACTAATTTCTCTAAACAATTTGTCGTTAAAAGAAATTAACTCCGTTTGATTTTAATGACGTGGATATCCAACGTGGCATTACATGACATCTCTAATCCTTTTTATACTTGTTTTAATTGACTTTTCGTCCTTATCGGGACACTTTATCTTATTATGTCTTTCATTTTTGCAAATATTGCAACTCGTTAACACATCATGCTTACTTAGCTTTTCAAGTTTCTTGTTATCTTCGATATAAAAAGGATCAGAGATGACATGTAATGCCACGTCGGATGTCCAAGTCATTAAACTCAACAGAGTTAATTTCTTTTAATGACAGATTGTTGAGAGAAATTAGTTAAAAATTTGTGACATGTGGTAAGAATTTTCCGAGTTGAGATTAACACTGGCCGATAGGTTAAATTTTGGATTATTAAGTTGCAATTTTCTTTTAACGGCGGACTATCAAAAATAAATTAATTAAAAAGTTATGACATGCAGTAAGAATATTCCAAGTTGAGATTAACATTGGCAATATGTCAAAGTTAGGATTATTAAGTTGCAATTTTCCTAAAATAATACATGTATTACACAATTTAAAATGGAATATTGGATTATTAATCCGTATTTTTTATTCCCTACAATAAACCAGATTTTAAATGTATTGAAATTTATTAGACCGTCGTTAATAATCACTAACGCCGTTAGTAAAATTTCATTTTTTTATTATTGGGCATCACGGTGACGTCTTATGTGACATGTTTTTTATTACTGGGTTCAAACACAGTTTTTTTAGGGTTTTTGTGTGTTTTGATACTATGAAGAAATGTTTTGTTTAGAATTTTTATAGTTTTACTTAACGATAGTCTAATAGATTTTAATATTTTTAAAATCTAATTTATTATACGGAATAAATAAAATACAAATTAATATGATCAATATACAATAGCACATATTATTAAATCTAATATTCCATTTAAAATTAGTTTAGATCATTTTAGTTCGATATAATTTTTTTTTTATGATTATATGTTATATGTACTTATAAATTTATTTATATCGCATCGCCGTGGATAAGAAAACCCCAATCTTCTTCCCAAAACAGAGCACCTTATCTCTCTCGGACGCCAAAACACAGAAGCCATGTCCGTCGCCGGCCGGATTTCTTCAATTACCACCACCATCACCCCCCAATTCCACCACCCCTCCTCCTCCCCCTCCTCCGCCGCAATCCTCCCCCTCCGCCTCCACAAAATCCGCACCTCCCTCAGCTGCTCCAACTCCTCCTTCCTCAACCCCCTTCACCTCTCCCCCCTCACAACCACAAAATCCCCCACCCGAAGACCCACATCCATCCAAATGAGCATGGACGCCGGAATCGGCTTAATGGGCACCAAATTGGGCATGATGACGTACTTCGAGTCCACCGGGAAAGTGGTTCCGGTGACCGTTATTGGTTTCCGGGAAGGAAATGTGGTGACCCAGGTGAAGACGGATGATACGGACGGGTACAATGCGGTTCAAGTCGGGTACAGGAGGGTCCGAGATAAGAAACTGACGAAACCCGAAATGGGGCATTTGGAGAAAGCAGGGGTGATTCCGTTGAGGCATCTTCAGGAGTTTCGGTTGCAATCGGTTGAAGGGTTTGAGCCGAATCAGAAACTGGTGTTGGAGGAGTTGTTTAAGGAAGGTGATTTGGTTGATGTTTCGGGTACCACCATTGGCAAAGGGTTTCAAGGTCGTTTCTTTTATCCATACTCTGTTTTTTTGCTTTTAGGGTTTTGATTTGGGGGAAATTGGGGGTAAAAGATTATGAAATTGGGGGTTTTGATTTGGGGGAAATTGGGGGTAAAAGATTTCGAAAGCTTAATTCATCCGATTGGTGTAGATTGAAGACTGATTGAGTGATTATAATTAGTTGAAGTGGTAATTATTTATGAACTTGCAACCATTAGAGGAGACTGTTAGTTGAAAATGTAGAAAGATTAGCTTTCCAAATGACCAATTTCATTATTTTGATGATGGAATTGCTCAGAAATGATGGGAATTTTATCATCTAATTGAGCAAATTTAACCTAAATTTAGCTTTTGAAAGCTTAATTCATCCGATTGGTACTGATTGAAGAGTGATTGAGTGATTATAATTAGTTGAAGTGGTAATTATTTATAAATGATGGAAATGGTATCTTCAATTTAGCTAATTGAGTAAATTAAACCTAAAATTAGCTTTTGAAAGCTCAATTAATCCGATCAGGTGCTGTTTGAAGACTGAATGAGTGATTATAATAGTTGAACTAGTAATTATTATTTATAAATGATGGAAATATTATCTTAATAAATTAAGCTTATTGATCCTAAAACTAGGTTTTGAAAGCTTAATTCTCCGATTAGGTGCTAATCAGAGGCTGATTAAGTAAGTGTTAATTGTTTAAAATGATGGAAATGTTTTCTTCATATTAAGTTTATTAATCCTAAAATTAGGTTTTGAAAGCTTAATTAACATATGAGGTGCTAATCGAAGACTGATTAAGTGACTATAATTAGTTGAAGCACTGATTACTCATAAGTGATGGAAATGGTAATTAATCCTAAAATTAGGTTTTGAAAGCTTAATTCACAGATTAGTTGCTAACTCATTAGACTGATTAAGTTACTGTTAAGCTGTATAAAGATGTTGTAGATGCTTAAGCAGTATATGCATTGATCTTTAGAACACAGTTTATATGCAACAAATTGTAGATAATAATCATTATATACATCTTTTTTTTATCAGCAGTCCTATTATTGAATAATTAGAATCGATTGTGGGTATATATGAACCAAGATCTGGATGTCGTATACTCGTATCATGATGGAGATAGACTTCGAAGTAACACAAGCTTTTGGAGTATCATGTCAATTGTCAAATGATGATCCAAAAGTTTTTGTTATTTTATGGGGCTAAAGCTAATGGTAACACCAATTATGATTTACCGGGCGTTATGAATTTAGGATCAGACGATATTTACTGAAGCTAAATTACCTATTTATTTATCCCTAGTTGTGATTACAGATTATAGCTTATTTTGATCCAAGAGATCCCCTTTTTTGTTGTTAGACAAGCATCAATGCTAGGGTGTTCACAAACCGTTGAAACCAAATGATCCGCCTAAACAGAACTATGTCAGCTGGTTCAGCGGTTTGAGATTTATGTATTTCACGGTTCGGTTTTGGCAGTTTAATGGTCCGGCTGTGTATGCCAAACCAACATTTAACCTTTTTATTCATTTAACCATCTTTGTCATTTTAAATATTGTAATACACATTAACGATTTTGAAAAGGAAAAGATTCGGTTTAACCACCAAACCACTAAAACCTGCTGGTTCAATCGATCCACTCACCCATCCTGGATGGTTCGGGTTGTTGTCACCAAACCATAGTTAGTAATTCGGCCCAGATTTTATCGTCAAAACTTGCTGAACCAGACCCTAAACTCAGTCACATGTATGAAGACTACACATTTGTGCAAAAGTCCCAATTTTATAAGACAGAATGACATTTACATGCTATTTGAGTTTTTTTTTTTTTTTTGATGTGTCTGGCAGTGTTTTTAATGGTTCGTGGCTAGAGGTGGCAATTATGATCCGTTTACTTATAAATGGGTCGTTTCGGGTTGTCTTTGTTGATAAATGGTAAAAAAGTGTTGAAAAAGAAATTAAGTCAAACGAGTTGAAAGTCACTCGAAATGATATTTAATCTATACAAACAAACAATGCTACGAATCATGGCGACCCGACATGTTTTGACCCGTAACGAAATTACCCGTCTTGATGATCCAACCCGGTTTGCCACCTTTAGTTTTCACACAAATGAGATGTATGATTGTGTTCTTTGTATTCTTATCGGGCCGGGCCTATGTTATATCCTTTTACCAGGTGGTATCAAGAGGCATAACTTCAAAAGAGGTCCAATGAGCCACGGGTCGAAGAGTCACAGGGCTCTTGGTTCAATCGGAGCAGGAACAACACCTGGGCGTGTGTACCCTGGGAAGAAAATGCCGGGTCAAATGGGAGGAACGAAAACCAAGATCCGAAAACTTAAGATCGTCAAAATCGACAGTGATTTGAGAGTTGTGATGATCAAAGGGGCTGTTCCTGGTAAACCCGGAAACCTTATCCGAATAGCTCCTGCCAAGATCGTTGGCAAGAACATCCCTAAGAATTAGTTTGGTGAAATTTTGTAATGTGAATTGTAATTTCGAAAAAGGATGTGGTGTTGGAGTCGGGTTTTGTAACCGAATACCCGAAAATTGTATGTTTTTGTTAGAATTGATGTGATTTGAAGGATAGTAAATTAATGGAATTCGATATGGCATCTATATTGTAATGTAGATATTAAAACCATACTAGACTAAAAATTTAAAAATAGTGCAGCATATGATTTTTTTTTTTCACATTTGGTGTATCTACCAAAATTTATAGCAAAAATGGTGTAAAAGAGAATTGGTTTTCACTTTTGGTGAAAGCTGGATTTCAAACCATGTTTTGCAACTTCAGATGGAGAGTTCTAGGCTTAGGTGCTGGTCTGAATGAAAAGTGCAACACGTGATCCGAGATCACGGTTTGCAAACGATCTGGACCTACTCTCCGGAATACGACTTACATTAAGCCCTATACCACTTAAATAAGGCTATGTGTAATGGGTGACATATGTCCACCATAATGCCCCATAGCGCCATGAATAGTGGCCCGTGCTATGGGACAAAAAATTGTCCCCGCGTGATGATTATAGCGTCTCATCTCCTCCTCTTTCTCAATTCTGATTGTTGGAAGTGTTTAAGTTTTTTTTTTTTTTTTTTTTTGTATTTTTTGTATTTTTTTAAGTTAATCATAAGAAGGAGTTTATGAGGGGCATTATGACTATACACTTGATGACGTGAAGACCCGTTGATGACTGATTTACACATGGCCTACTGGCCTAGTACTAACCGTGGACACCAACCACGTTTTGCAGGAAAGTCATAAACCCATTCACATTTTGCAGAACACTAGGGCTGTGTTTGGCGCGCCATAAGCTAGCTTATAAGCTAGCTTATCAGCTAGCTTATAAGCTAGCTTTTTGACGTTACCAAACGGGGCTTTTTTAATAAGCTAGCTTTTTTTAAAAGCCCCGTTTGGTAACGTCAAAAAGCTAGCTTATAAGCTAGCTTATAAGCTAGCTTTTGAAAAGCTAGTTGGAGTAGCTTTTCAACTAGCTTTTATAATATTTCCAATTTTACCCTTCCCTAACTTATAAATAAATATCTTTATTTACATTTATGACATGTACTTTTATGTCATTTTATTTTTTTAAGCTAGTTTATCAGCTAGTTTTTACCAAACGTTATTTTTTATCAGCTAGCTAATCAGCTAGCTTATAATTTATCAGCTAGCTGCTAGCTGCTTATCAGCTAGCAGCTAGCTTATCAGCTAACAGCTAGCTTATCAGCTAGCAGCTAGCTTTTCAGCTAGTGCGCCAAACACAGCCTAGGTGGCGTTTGGTTCACGGAATGTAATGTAATTGGAATTGTAAAGTTTTCCTTCTAAAGTTGTGCTTACGTTGGGTAAAGAAGAAGTTTGAAATACAATGAATTCCTTTAATCAATGGAATTTGAGGTCATGTAATTTTCCTTGGTTAAAGTGAAGGATTTCTAAATTCCATTGATTAAAGGAATTCATTGTATTTAAAACTCCTTCTTTACCCAACGTAAGCACAACTTTAGAAGGAAAACTTTACAATTCCAATTACATTACATTCCGTGAACCAAACGCCACAGTGTCT
>JBCNJP010007747.1:0-13760 GCA_039602395.1 Deinandra increscens subsp. villosa
CCAATGAGACATTCTGAAGACTGCCTGCATGATTCCAGACCTGGGCTTATAGTGATTATTCTGGTGAAGCCAAGATTCTTTGCTTGTCAAAGACTATTAATGTCATGGAAGTTCATGATCTGATGAGATTTCACAAGAAAGACATCATGGTGTTAGCAAAGCATCAGATTAAGTGTAATCAAGACACTGAAGAATATGCAAAGTGTTACACTCGTGCAGTAGCTGAGATTGTAACCAAGGAACTATGGTATGATCCAGCAACAGTGAATGTGTCAAAGAAGTTCCGGATGTGAAGACTGTCTAATGCTAAAGCCTAGGGGAAGATTGTAAAGACCTAGAAAATGAGGCTTTTGCATTAGATGATTTTGGGTGCATTTATTACTTGTGGGCTAGTATATAGATGTAATTGGGCTAACTTTTGTAGGGTTTGGGTCCGAATTGTTTAGATGGGCTTGGGGATTTCGAAAATCCCTAAGGAGATTGACTTGTTTACCAAGTCAATCTCATCTATATGTAGTCTCATCTTTTGTAGTTTTAGGGTTGCTAGTCTTTTGGTTTTTTGTTTGGTGGTGATATCGAAATTCCTCTTAGAATTTCGATTAAGGTGTAATCAAGCAGTCACATAATACAAGTTTTTTTCTTCTAATCGGTTTGTGTTTACCTGTTTATTGCACTTTTCGATTATTGCTTATATTGCTTATACTTGAATCACCTAGCTAAACCGGATTCCGCACGGTCTTTCTAGTCTAGATATCGCGTGAGGGTTTAAATCGACCCTTACAATGATTCATCGTACCGTTATAAAAATACAAACTCATTCATAATTTAGAGTCAACCTTTTTATATGAGGTGAGTTTGAAATATCCTAGTAGACTCTAATTGATCAAAGATAAGAATATGTTGAGATACAAACTGGATGTTAAATAAGATGTGGAATATGAACATAAACTGAACAAGGGGTGGGGTTACTGTTTAGTAAATTGGTGTTTATAACGCTATTACTATGGCTTATTCGATACTAATGTATTTTATAGATTATTAGCAAGTTGATAAAGTTGTAAAGCAAGATTAAACATTTTTATTTGAAAAGTGGTGTTACGAGTGAAAACATAATTATCTTGTTTAAATTAATTACAAGATTAAGTATTCATGGTAACTGTATGATATGGTGGTGTATGTAGATGGTAACTATGGGTTACCAATGCCTAAACATGTAATAGTAGTTTTTAGTAAGGAACGAGTTGGGAGAGCCATCGGGCATGGTAGCATACACACGGGGGTGTGTAGGCTACCAATTCTGAATATAAGTCAGTTGTATCTTGTGGTATTTTTTTCTGTTATTGTTGAGCAGGATATGGAAATCAATCATTATCTTTCTACTAAGTGGTATGCGTCTTATTTTGATGCCTTATGGCTTCTATTTTTGGTTGTTGGTATTATCATAAACATGCGACTTAAATGATTTGGTAGTACTTGAGAACTGTGAGATGTTGTGAGTTATACTTTGCTAAATGTGTAACTAATGGAATATTGTGTGGTGTTTTTTGTAGCTTCAACCAGATTTCGAGTGGTTATACATAGTAGGCTCGTGGTGATCCTTAATGGATCAACCATATTTGGATATGCTAACTGTTTTACATGATGATGTTGTTGTTGGTATTGAACAGGTGGATCAAATATTAGATGAGTGGTGTCAAGCAACTACGGGTATCCGTTGATCCTCGTGTGTTGAATTGACTATACACTCTAAATGATGGCATGGATGGAAGCATATATTAGTCATGTTCAGTCGAATAAATATATGTGATGAATGAATGAATTAAATGTTGG
Organism: Deinandra increscens subsp. villosa; assembly: GCA_039602395.1. NCBI lineage: Eukaryota > Viridiplantae > Streptophyta > Magnoliopsida > Asterales > Asteraceae > Deinandra > Deinandra increscens. Next base: position 1,831 of record JBCNJP010007747.1, read on the forward strand.
GTTCTCACTTAGCTTGGCTAACTTTTTTTGGTGTGAACCATGTAGGTGATGATCGACATGACAAGGACATGTTATGGCTATGCCGTACGAGACTTGCTGGTAGACTGAATCGAGTGGAATGAATGGAAGATGTACAAGCCAAAGATAAGTGAGGTCAAGGCTCGTGGAATCAAGTCTTGGGAACGGGTCAACAAAGTGGAGTACACGGTCTCACATAGACCATGTAGTTTTCTTAATTGGTCGTGTTTATGTCGTTTTCTTAGAGTTAAACTCCACTGATTTCTTAGTTATTTGAATTTGTGGTCATGTGGTCACTTTCGACCATGTGTGTCTGATTTTTGTGTCATGATGATAAAACAGGATGACCTTCGTAAGGATTATCGAATTTATAGAAAGTGTTAAGTAAGAAATATTTATAGTGGTAGAGTTTATAAAGTATGTTTTGAACTTAAAAACCTTGTTTCTGGTACTTAAAAGAAGAAAAATGGGCCTATCTTCCGCAAACGTTGTAATAAAGTGAAATATGGGTAACGGGTGTTACAAGTTGGTATCAGAGCCATAAGTTGAGGGATTTGGATGTCGTCGGGTATTCAAACTCAACCTTAGTGCTCTTGATGGGAAATGTATGTTGACCCGGGACTTGGTCACGAAGCCGAAGACACGAGGTTAGTATAAAGCTTTCAGTGGATATTCTCTAACCATTTGTTGTATCAACTAATGATCATATGTTTGTGCTTTTGGCCGATGTATGTAGGGTGACTGATACAAATAGTATGAAAAAGTGGTATAGTTGATATATATAAAGTGAAAAAAAATCATTGTTATGTACAATGATCGAATGTGTAAAGTATTGAACGTGTTTTACTAATGTGGTTGAATTTCTAAAATGACAGGATAGTGGAGCAACAGATTGCTGGAAAGCAGCCATTGGAGAAGATCATCATTATAGGGTGACTTCTTGGTTACAGATGATATGAGTTGCAAGATTAATCAGTTGTAAGAGTCACCAGTGGGGTGACCATTTGGCTAACACGGACTGATCACCTCCATGGAATGTCGTGGGTTGATCATCCGTAAAGGGTGCCAGGAGTCACCTATTGTTGTGACCCTGGAAGTGGAGTTATATCCCTGGGTGTTACATGGTGTTGTGACCCCGGTGGTGGAAAAATATCGTGGGAACAACAAAAAGTGATGCAATAATATGTGGATAAGATGATATTGATCTTCAAAGCTCGAGACGATGCACCCAAACTTTATCGAGGGGAATTGTTCTTAAAGATTCAGAGTGGTGGAATCCACGCACAAATGTCATAGAAGTAAGTATATCTTATTAATTTTCATTTATGCCTCTATTATGTGCTTGTGTTATGATGGATATATTATATGGGTAGCTTATGAGGTAGTTGTACATTTAAGGTTAATCCTTAAAATATGAATAAGATGTTGAAAATGATAATATGAATATGTTGAACCATGTAAGGATCATGAACACTTACGGGTGTAAGGGGATGGAATGCTCTTAATGATCATAACACCTACAGGTGTAAGTGGATGAAATGATCTTAAGGATCATAAACACCTAAGAGTGACAGTGGATGTGTATGATTTAGAATCATAAGAACTATTTTTAATAAGTGTGGATGAGAGATGAAATTCTAAATAATAATGTCTTGGAATTGTGAGTGGAATTAATTTAATGGGATTCATCCTCGGGTGTGAACACCAATTGATCATAATGAGTTGGAATTTGATAAATTTGTTGTATTTGTTGAATTAGTGGTAACTTGAAAATTAAATGCAACATTTAAGAGTGTTCAACTTTGTTACAATGTATGCATTTGGTATAGTTGTTTTATAGCATGGATAATTAACCATGATGGATTAGAAGTAAACGAGGAAATGGTTGTTTTTGATAAAGAATGACCAGTTTGGTAAAGCGTGTGTGTATCACCAATGTGTGATACGCAAAAGATGTAGAATGACCCGTTGGGGGTAAAGTGAGTGTGTATCACCAACGTGTGATATGCAAAAGATGTAGAATGACACGTTGGGGTAAAGTGTGTGTGTATCACCAATGTGTGATACGCAAAAGATGTAGAATGACCCGTTGGGGTAAAGTGTGTGTGTATCACCAATGTGTGTTATGCAAAAGATGTAAAATGAACCGTTTGGGTAAAGAAGTATGTGTATCACCAATATGTGTTATGCAAAAGATGTAAAATGAACCGTTTGGGTAAAGAAGTATGCGTATCACCAATATGTGTTATGCAAAAGATGTAAAATGAACCGTTTGGGTAAAGAAGTAAGCGTATCACCAATGTGTGTAATGCAAAAGATGTAAAATGAACCATTTGGGTAAAGAAGTATGTGTATCACCTATGTGTGTAATGCAAAAGATGTAAAATGAACAATTAGGTCAAAGATGTGAGCATATTACTGATGTTTGTTATACAAGTGAGTAAAATGACTCGTTCATGTAAGATCGATAAAATAAAGTGTGTGGATGCAAAGTGTGTTTATGACCCATTTGGGGTAAGGTTGATAAACTAAGGCGTATTTATGTAAACTGTGTTTTATGACCCATGAAAGTGTTTATGTATGGTATGTTTTATGACCGTTAGGTAAGATGGTTAAACTAAAGTGTGTTTATGTATAGTATGTTTTACAACCCGTTTAGGGTAAGTTGGACAGGGAATGATTTTGGGTAATTAGATAGGCAAAGTTAAAAGGTTAGAAAATTTTATTTTGTGTTAACAAAGTAGAATAAGTATGTTGAAAGTTGAAAAGCTGGAAAATTCTATTTTGTGTTAACAAAGTAGAATAAAAATGTTAGATGTTGAAAAGTTGGAAAATTCTATTTTGTGTTAACAAAGTAGAATAAGTATGTTGAAAGTTGAAAAGTTGAAAAATTCTATTTTGTGTTAACAAAGTAGAATAAGTATGTTGAAAGTTAAAAAGTTTAAAAATTCTATTTTGTGTTAACAAAGTAGAATAAGTATGTTGAAAGCTGAAAAGCTAGAAAATTCTAATTTGTGTTAACAAGGTAGAATAAATAGGTTAAATGTTGAAATGTGGAAAGATCTATTTTGTGTTAACAAAGTAGACAAAAGTATCTTATAAGTTGGAATGTGGGAAATCTATGTTGTATTAACAATATATAATATAATGCATCGTATGTTATAAGTGGAAAATTCTACCTAGTGATAACCAAGAAGAGTAAAACTGTGAAGATAATTAGAATGTGTTATTGGCCTAATGTGAGTGTTTTAGTTTTTAATGGCTGACAAGCTTATGATTGAAGCCTTATGTATGGTGTTAGAGTTGAAGATGTGGATTCTCATCACAGTGGCGTATGTGATCTCCTAGATGATCCTAATTTTAAGATATGGTGATTACCTTATAGTTTATTTATGATGTGCAATGCGATACATCATGTATTGACTAATATAGTGAAACCAATGGCGATAATGCTCGAGTGGTATTAATACTAGGGAGTAGATATAACTCCTTAGTCATGTGCAAGTTAATTATATTGTGGTTTGGTTTCGGGGACGAAACCTTTTTTAAGGGGGTAGATTTGTAACACCCCGAGATGTAAAGTGATTTAAAGTAACATTTAATTATATCTTTCATCTCGAAATGATTGAATATGCCAAAATATTATTTAAAGAAATACTAGATTAAAATTATTTTACGATTTATAAAGGTTGTGGAAATTTTTTGAGCTTACGAGACTCAAGAAATTGAAGGACTAATAATGACCTAGACCGAAAGCTAGTAAGTTTGGATTTATAATGCACCAAATAAATAAATGTGTCACACCCCCAAAAATCCCACGCGCGACAACGCGCCGCAGGGAGCGTGACAAACCAGGATCGTACACATTAGCCATACGAACAGTCTATATGCAATGTAAAAGTAAAACTAGAGTAAATGCGGTTATTAAATGCGGAAGCGTAAATCGACAAAGTTGTAATAATTGTTCAAGCGCCAAAACATGCGCAAACCAAAAATTAATAAGTTTGATAAATAATAAGTCTATGATGCATGCATAGTAATTGTAATCCTTATGTGGTGCATCCTAGCTCGTGGCAGATAATCCAGTTTAGCGACCTGAGATATAACATGCTAAAGTGTCAACACAAAGGTTGGTGAGTTCACAGGTTTAATCAGTTCAACAGTTTAACGGTTCAGTAAAATCCAGATAATATATCAATAGTTAGCCAGACTATTTTCAAGAAATCAGTGCACGTTTGACTAGATCAACTAGCTATCCAGTTACTGAAGCTCGACAAGTTCAATTGTGCCTCGTTAAGACTAAGAAGTTTATAACACCCGTTCGATATCCAATCGTGTCAGAGCGACTGACCCGGGTGGGGTTGTCAAACCCAGTAGATCTACTAAATAAGTTCCCGCTGATGTCACATTGACAGTAACTATAAAGTGAGGGCTTTAACATAAGTGTGCCACTATCATTCAGGTGATATATATCTAACAGTTCAAGTGTTTGCATGTTAATCTCCCCCAACAGGATTTAAATAAGTAAAATGGGGCCGTGAAACTCACCTTAGGTTGCTCGGCAAAGTTTCCAGACAAACAGTTAATTCAAATAGCAAGAACGAGTCTTGTGCAAGCAATCAATCACCTAACGAGCATACGAGTATAAGTGTGTGTTCTAAACTATTAAACCTAACGTAAATGATAAAAACGAAGGATCGTAGAATCCAAAACAAGTTGAGGATGACACGTGTGCCAAATCCGAGCGATTATCGAAATAACGCGAGAAGATACAACATATATCGTTAATATATATTTTCTAAGTTCAAAGATTCATTAAATAAATAAATCTATATATATATATATATATATATATAATTTGTATTTACTAGACGTTCGAGAAGTGTTGATAACGAATTTGTAAGGACAGTATACATTTATATATATAAAAGGTTTTCATGAAATACTTGATTATTTCAATAAAAGTCCAACGGCATAAGTTTATATATTCATCTATTCAAAATTATATATATTTTTACCTTTTTGTGATACTAGAATTTTTATATCAATATATATATATATATATATATATATAGGTATTACTTATTAGAAATCTATTTTTAATTAAAGATAACAAGTTAAACATATTTTATAAATCAAAATATGTTTACGGGGTTTAAATGGTTCTAAATGTGTTTTTACGGGTTTAGACAATTCTAGGAACGCATTTGGTTGGAAGCAAAACCCTTAAATGACAAAACAAAAATAAAACAGGAATATTGAGGTCGCAAGGGTCGAACCCGCGACCTCCCAGTCTCAATCCCACGCCCTGACCACTCGGCCAACGGGCCTGTTTGTGTTAGGATCCGGATCGCATTGGTTTTATGCATAGGAAGCGACCAGAATCAGTTCAAATAACAAACAGAAAATAAAAACTGGCGGCCAGGGGTGTCGAACCCGTGACCATCCGCAAATCAGGGAACAACCCAAACCACTGCACCAACTCGTCGATTGAGATAATATCCGATAGAAAAATATATAACCAGTAACAGTCTGGCTTCATCTTCTCCATTCAATAACTCCGGTGGCCGGAGTTATATTCCGGTCACCGGAAAATCGCGAAAAACACAAAAAGATCCAGAAAAGGTGCGACTAACAAGGAAAAGCATTTACCTTGAATCGTAACCGAGAAACGATGAGTTTTCGGAGCCGAAAACGAACCCGAACCTCGAACGCGAACACCGAGCACCGTCACGGTTTGGACTTTCGATGACCCCTGGTTGCTCGTAGGAGATTCCTGATCACAGTGGTGATCGAGAGGCGGTGCAACAGTGGCGGATAGTGGTGGTTGACGGTGGTTTTGAGTCGCCGGAAAAACAAAAAAAAAGAGGAAAACTGAGAGATTTCGAGAGGGAGAGAGAGCAGGGAACAAGGGACTGAGGCTGTGAATGATTGAATGGTATAAATCTCTCATTATATCGAGAGTTATTACCGATTGAAACTGATGAGGAGGTGATGATGATCGGTTCTCTCGAAACCGATCCTTAATTCGAATTGTAACTCACGGTTTAATTTTGACAATGGGTTAATGACACAATTAGTCCCTCTAGGTTTTTAGTTAATTACAACATCTTTGATAAATGGCACAATAAGCCCTTCTAAGTTATAAGAGGTTAACGGAATGCTAACGGGGTTAACTGAAGGTGTTCTTAACAACGAATATACGAGATACATCAAAATATATAAATCGTCTAACGTTTATAGGGAAAATATAGATCTCGTTTTACTAAATAAATTATGGCATATAAGTTTACAATTATATGTTTAAAACCACATAAAATCATAACTCACCTATTTAAATCACTTAAATTTGTGTAATAACTCCATTATCAATAACTTGTAATTAAAACAATTTAATTACATAAAATCATAAATTAACTATATATAATAACTCATATTTACTCATCTTAATTCTCATAAATCATAGACTTTAAACCCATAACTTCTATATATTTAAAGTGCATAAATTATAAATAATGAATCGTAATCAAATCATTTAATTACACAATATTATACGTATCATTAAATCATATGCATATGTATAATATGTTTTAATTTCCACATAAAATCATAGAATTTTAAACGTTTAATCTTCCGTGCATGCTCGTAGTGATTGATCACGCAAAACCCTAATTGCTAAAGTCAACGCAGATAAGCACATAAATGTTCACACAACATTTAATACGTTCTATGTTCAGTTAATGACGGGAAAATGACCTGAAAAGTCGGATTGTCACAAAATGGAGGACTAATCTTGAAAACCTCCATTTAATAATTAAAAGAGGGGGTGTATTTGATAAAAATAAATAAAAAAAAGAAAGAGAGGGGGCAGAAAGGAGATCGACGAACAGGCAATGGGAAGGGGGTTCGACTCCTACTCACTTTCACAGATGGTAAATCGAAGGGGGAGGCTAAATCGAGCCTTGTAGTCGCGAGGTTTTGGTGGATTCGGCCTAGTACCACTATTTCCATCCGATTTTGAAGCATTCTTGGTAAGTAAGATTCATATTTATGTGATAAAAACCGTGGTGAGGGTTTTGATTTTATGACTTGCGATTTGGGGGTTTTGTTACCCGAAATTAGGGTATTAAAACTTATAAATTATTGGTGATGTCGATTGAATGTTACTTGGATTCAATAGGTAACTTGCATGTCATGTTTATAGATAGGGTTCATGTGATTAATGAAGTAAACCTGTGATTTTGGTGTTGTATGAATTATAAAATCCCTACAATTTAAGTAGCATTTGATCTCTAAAGTAGTTGATACAAAATGGAAGGTGTAACACCAATGGTATGATATTTGGTTGTTAATCACTTGGATTATTAGTCTTGAGTAGAATTCACGTTGGAGGATGATAAAGAAAGCAAGTTAATGGAATCCATAACATTATGTATGTGGTATATGTGATGCACTATGAGGCATTTATCTCGTATGTATAGAAATAATGGACATTATGTTCCAAATGCAGTATGTTATTTATAAACTATGTGGCTATGAACATGTATCTAGCTGGGCTTTAAATTACTAGATTTATCATGTAGATTCGATTACATGGGTTAGTATTAATTGTGTTTTCTTTTTTTATAACCATATATTTGTGTGGTTATAAAGGAAGTGCTAAAAGCGGAGTTCCTTATGTTAGAACATGTTATGATGTCTAATGCTAGGTCTAGGTGTTCTACCTATGTAATAGTCATTTTGTATAATCTGATTCCAGCGTACCAGTGGACGGACCAGGTGGTACGCAGCCACGGGCCACCTGGTACGTGGGTTATTTGGTACGTCGGGCAGATTAGTATAAATAGTTTAAGCTCTGTGTTTGAGAGAGGTTGCGAGAGTTGAAGTCTTAACTATGTGTATTCTGTAGTGTTTGCTCTCTGTTCTCTCGCTATACTCTTGAGCTTGGTTATCAATCAAACGAAACGTTTATTTACATCGTGTTATTGAATTGATCGAGATCATGCATTAGTAAGATCCAGTTCAGTGTTTTACAAGTGGTATCAGAGCTAAATTGCTCTTTTGCTGTGATCTCTGGTCGGTTTTTTTTCGTTTCTAGAGAGAGAAATAACATTTTTGGTTCGAATTTCATAATTTCTTCTCAGTTTTACGTCCAATCTAATCGAAATTTTCTTCCAAATTGATCCGTGAGTGTTTTCGTTGAGTGCCGTGTCGATTTCTCATCCGTAAAACCAAAAAACAGTCAAATTCAGTCGAATTCCATTTGGTACGCGTCTAGTCCGGCTCAAGAAGACACTGGTACGACGCTGGTCCGTACAGCAATCTTCATATTGTTCGTGGTATGTTGTACTTGGTCCGTAAGGCAATATCCTTCGTTGGTCCGTGGCAGTTACTGACTAGTACGTTGGCAGTTACGCCGTACCAGTCTGATCCGTTCCAAATTTTGGTCCGTGAGGAAAGTGATACGCTGGTGGTACGCCTTCGTTATTCTGGTCCGAGTGTGGTACGTTGTGAGAAGTGGTACGCTGAGTTTGGTTCTAGTACGCAGATCGACATTTTGGTAGGTTTGAGCAGTTTTTGAGAAAATCATCATGGTTCCATTTCAAGCCTTTGCTGCAATGTCTACAACCGTTCAAGCCCTTCTGAACTACGATAACGAGATGGGAACAACGAATAAAGTTCCTAAGTTGATGAAATTCTAAGATTTCATTAATTGGAAGACTCGTTATGAATGGTATATCGGTGTGACTAATGTAACCGTATGGACTCCTATGCTTGATGGGTATGAAGTTCCAAAGTTCACAAGTGGAGAATTTTTTGGTCAAGTGAAGCCTTACAATAAAATGAATAATTTCTGAGAAAGAAGCATTTCAACTAGAGAAAAAGGCGTATTCTAACTTGTTAATGGCACTACCTAAGGATATCTTGCATCAATTTAATATGCATACAACATCGTAAACATTGTGGGATGCGTTGTGCAATCGGTGTGAAGGCAACGCTCAATATAAGAAAAGCAAAAAGAAGGTTTTGCTGAAAGAATATGATAACTTTTGTCACGTTTAAAATGAGACAATCAATAATCTAATATCAAGGTTATCACACTTGCTGAGTGAGCTAGAAACAGTTGGAGTGAATAAGGAGGCAGGTGAATTGAAAGAGAAGCTTCTAGATGCTTTACCAGCAAAGTGGGAAGGCTATATTCTGCTTTTAACTCATGATAAGAGTTTTGATGAGATTTCGTATGATGACCTAACAAGAAACTTGTTGGCTAGTGAACTAGATATGATGCGAGTGAAGACTCTTCCAGCACAAGTTTAGAATCCGGATGTGTATTTTGGAGAGAATGCATCAACATGCATACTAAAGCTAAAACTAGCACAAACCCACCAACTACTACATTTTATGTTGAAAATTCATCAAGTGGTCATGCTAGTGTACCTTGAGGTTCTTCTGGTGAGAGTTATACTAAAAAATCAGCAGTGACATATCCAGTTTACTCAAATCAATATGCTTCTGCACCAAATCAGAATGCTTTTTATGCCAAAACTACAAACGATTTCATGGCGTTGTTTTCAGCAATGGTTTCTTCATATGATGGGGTAGTAGCTGGAAAGTTGACCAGTGTTGAGTTAACAGTTGAAGACTATGAACAAATTGATGCTGATGATCTAGAACTTATGGATATCAATTGGTCCATGGCAATGCTTGTTCGGAGAGGTAAGAAGTATATGCAAAGAACGGGACACAAAGATTTAAATCCTTAGGGAAAGCTTGGATTCGACAAATCTAAAGTTCGTTGCTATAATTGTCATAATTATGGACACTTCGCAAAGGAATGCAATAATGCAAAGCAAGAAACTTCAAAACTGTGTTAGAAATATGCAGCTCAAAGTTCAAAAGCATCAGGAAGCAATTCTACTCCATCAAGTTCAAATGCAAATGCTTCGAATCCAGATTCAAAAGCTTTGGTTTCTCAAACTGGGGAAGGCTATGACTGGGGAGCAGATTATCTTGATGAATCTGCGTTTCTGTGTACTAAAGAGAGAAATGTGAAAATTGAAGATGATCCTGAACTTCTAGGTGAAGACTTCTTTGCAGAAGGTCATCAAGCCTTTATGGCTAACATTCAGGTTGACTCTAAACCTTGCGAACATTGCATGACCTCTGCTAACAAATTGAAGGAACTTTCAAATAAGAAAGTTATGTATTATGACAAATACATGTTGGCAGAGGAGAACACAAACATATACAAACAAAGGTGGGAGGTCGTTAAGGCTGAACTGAAAAGTGAGCATTCATCGACTTTGAGCAACAAAATTGAACTAAATAACAAAACAGAAGTGTTAGAACCTATTTGTTAGTAACACAAACCTTTTCTTGTCTTACCTTGTAATTGATACTTTGGTTTGTAATTGACTTTGAATATGTACTTGGTAAACTTTGTTTATGTGTTAGCGTACTTGTTATGCTTCTTAGCGGACTTGTGACTTATGTACCTAGCGGACTTGTTTTACTCTTAGCGTACTTGTTTGATTGCTTGTCTTAGCGGACTTGTTTATTCCTAGCGAACTTGTTTACTTAGCAGTCTTGTTCTTGTTCCTAGCGTACTTGTCTTGTTCTTAACGAACTTGTTTGCATACTTGTTCATGTTAGCGGACTTGTTATTGCTTAGCGTACTTGTTAGCAAACTTGATAATGCTTAGCGTACTTGTTAGTGGACGTGCTGTTACCTAGCGTACTTGTTAGCGAACTTAATAAGTGCTAGTGGACTTGATTTAACTCTTAGCGAACTTGTTGTCCTGATGGAATATTTTGCTGAATACTAGGTAATGATTGTATTGTGTCAAACATTCTTTTTGTCCCAAGCTATCAGGTAGTATATATACCAATTGGAAAACCCTATTAGGAATGCTTCAAGGTGTATTTTCTACAGAGAGCTTTTGTGTGTGTGTTCTTGGTGTTAGTGTGTATTCTTGAGCTTTAGGAATCATCAATGGGTGAGCATTGATGCAGATTCATCCAGAATCAACCATCACACATGATTTCCGCACTTGTGTGATGAATCATATGAGAACAACAAGCTCAAATCTGGTCCTGACAATTGGTATCAGAGCCTTGTTCTTCATTTTTGAAGGTTTTCTCAAAATGAAGAAAATCTCATATGAGTTGTCGAGTTTGATGGATTTGCTAGTTGTTTGAGTTGATTCTTGGTAGAAATCACTCAAGGAACTCAATGCAATACTCAGATTTCTGCAAATCTCAAGCAATAATATCGGATTTTCGGATTTTGGCCATGAGCAGTTCGTATTTTTTATGGTTCTGTACTTGAAAATTTTTTCCAAATTCATTTTTCTGTTGAATCTATGTTAAAATTGATGAATGGCGAGGATTACACTACTAAACCCGAACCTAATGGCACTGATTTTTCTAAAAAAAATCAAGTATTGAAGATTTTAGAGGCTAAAATTGGTGATTTTTTGGTGTTCTTCACATAAACTCACTATTCCATCAAATTAGGTCATCTAGAGTGGTTTTTGGAGTTTGTGATAGTTTAGAAATTTAATACTACAAGAATTTCGAACCTATTGATGATCTTAAACATTGATTTCGTTAAAATTGTTTTTTGAGTTTGAACTTGCTCAAGAACAAGTTGTTCAAATTTTGACTAAGTCTGAAAATTTGACTTTTCAAATTTTTTGCTGAAATCTCGCTTACTAATGACTAATGATGTTTATTATTGTTAGTCTTGTAGGATTTGGGTGATTTCAAGCATTTTAAAACTTTGCAAGCAAGTGAACCGATTTCAACCTGTTTAACCCGTTAGCTTACTTTGTCTCAAAATTGACTAGTGTTGATCATTTCAACATGTCGGATCACTTCACTCCTACCACACAAGGCAACAATAGGCCTCC
>JBCNJP010007750.1:0-12626 GCA_039602395.1 Deinandra increscens subsp. villosa
CTATAATCAATTAACTTACAATTTCTTTTTAAATAAAAACTATGATTCTATAAATTAAATTATAGATAAACTTATTAATTGTTTATAAACGAGTCATGCTAATTTCATATATTTTTCTTTACATAATCACACTCTGTTTTTTAAAATGATATGATTTCCAACCGGTGCATAAAAAACATGTAACAATTCGTTTTTTAAAAGCTTTTCATTAGTATTAGTTTCAGTTTCAACGTTTCTTTAGGTATTTAATATTTTTGTGTTACATTTAACTAGACTTCTAATTTAACATCGGTGCATAGTTTTTTTATATACTCATTTTTTACATTACCTTTTGACAATCCCACTAATTTTTATCATTTTATGTAACCGTGTTATCCACGTGATAACGTATTGTCATATGAATAAAATCAATTATTTTAAATGTATATATTTAAACACAAAGACAACAAAATGTAAAATAAACTTGATTGTCATGAATAAAAATACATTTCATTAGCATTTATGATTTAACAAAACATATTTAGTTAGTGGAAACAAAACACATTTAAAGCTCCTTTGCTTCCCTTCTACTTCTAGGAACCAATTAAGGGTGTCTTGCGGGGTCCCAACCTATCCCCTTCTCATTGTCCATTTCTCATAAATACCACCACCCACCACCACCTTCCTCCACCACCACCGCCGCCCACCACCACCACCACCCCAAATCTCATCACCTACAAATACAAATACCCAAATGTCACAATTCAATAAATCTTGATTTCACAAACTCCCTTCAATTTTTCGTCCACAAATTTCATCCAATGTTGAACCTTTACATCAATCCCATTTTCCCAATTTTGTTTTTTCTAAACTACGCCTCCCCAATTTTGTTTTTTCTAAACTACGCCGCCGCTCTCACCACCGACGGCCTCTCTCTCCTCTCCGTGAAATCCGCCGTTGACGGCGGCGACACCGTGTTTTCCGACTGGAACGACAGCGATGCCACCCCGTGTCACTGGAGTGGAGTCACGTGCGCCAACATTTCCGGAGATCCCGACGCACGTGTCGTCGGACTCGCACTCGCCGGGAGAAGTTTACACGGTTATATCCCGTCGGAACTCGGGAGCTTAGTGTACCTCCGGCGACTCAATTTACACGATAACAGCTTCTCCGGTTCAATTCCGGACCAAATCTTCAATGCGACGTCGCTTCACAGTATATTTCTCTACGGCAACAATCTCACCGGCGAAATTCCGGCATCGATTTGTAACCCTTCCCGTCTCCAAAACGTCGATTTGTCACACAATTCAATCTCCGGACCCCTCCGGAAGTCGTTAGGAAACTGCCGGCAGCTTCAGAGGCTAATCCTCGGCGGAAACAATATTTCCGGCGAAATTCCGTCGGGGATTTTCCCGGAGCTCGCGAATTTGGTCCAACTTGACCTCTCTTCGAATTCGTTCAACGGATCGTTGCCGTACGATATCGGTCAACTGAAGTCGTTGTCCGGAACGTTAAATCTCTCCTTCAACCATTTCGCCGGAAAGTTACCGGCGTCGTTGGGTGATTTACCGTTGACCGTTAGTTTTGACCTCCAGCACAATAATTTCTCCGGCGAAATCCCGCAATCAGGTTCTTTTTCCAATCAAGGCCCCACGGCGTTTTTAAACAATCCGTCACTTTGCGGATTTCCGTTGCAGAAAACCTGCCGGAATAACAGTTCGGCAATTCCTCCGGGAACTCAGGCGTCTACTCCGGCGATCGCCGATAATGAATCGAAAAAGGGATTAAAACCGGGGTTAATTATTCTGATTTCATTAGCGGATGCATTTGGGGTTGCGTTAATCGGACTGGTGATTGTTTATTTGTATTGGAGAAGAAAGGATTCAAATGGGTGCAGTTGCACTTGTAAAGTGAAATTTGGGGGAAACCAGAAGTCAAAATTCTGTTCTTTTCCTTGTGTGAATGGGTTTCCGAACACGGATTCCGAGGCGGAATCCGAGAAGGCTAGCGGCGCTGGTGATGCCAGCGCCGTTAGCGGAGCGGCGGAAGGGGGAGAGCTTGTGGCGATTGATAAAGGGTTTAGTTTCGAGTTGGATGAGTTGTTGAGGGCTTCGGCTTATGTGTTGGGGAAAAGTGGGTTGGGGATTGTGTATAAAGTGGTGCTCGGAAACGGGATTCCGGTGGCGGTGAGGCGGTTGGGGGAAGGTGGTGAGCAGCGGTATAAGGAGTTTGTGGCGGAGGTTCAGGCGATCGGGAGGGTGAAGCATCCGAATGTGGTGAAACTGCGAGCTTATTATTGGGCTCTGGATGAAAAGCTACTGATTAGTGATTTCATTTCGAATGGTAACTTGGCTTCGGCGCTACGTGGTCAAACGTCTACGATTCTTTCATGGTCGACAAGGCTAAAGATCGCGAAAGGGACCGCAAGAGGGTTAGCGTATCTACACGAATGTAGCCCGAGAAAATTTGTTCATGGAGACATCAAACCCTCAAACATCCTGCTAGACAACGAGCATCAACCGCATATATCTGATTTCGGTTTGAACCGTTTAATTAACATCACGGGAAACAACCCGTCATCCTCGGGCGGGTTCATGGGCGGGGCACTCCCCTACTTGGCCCAAACCGAAAAGGTTAATAACTACCAAGCACCCGAAGCCCGAGTGTCATCCAACCGACCTACACAAAAATGGGATGTTTACTCTTTTGGTGTAGTTTTGCTCGAATTGCTAACCGGAAAGTCACCCGAGTTTTCATCTCCGACATCCTCAACATCAACTGAGATCTCGGATCTAGTGAGATGGGTCCGAAAAGGGTTTGAGGAGGAAACCCCTCTTTCCGACATGGTGGACCCATTGTTGCTTCAAGAAGTACACGCGAAAAAAGAAGTGCTATCGGTGTTTCACTTGGCACTCGCCTGTACCGAGCGAGACTCTGAAATTCGACCCCGTATGAAAACAGTGTCAGAGTCTCTCGAAAAGATCAGAACATGATTCACCTATCAACGTTGTCGTCGTCGAGAGATGAATTATGTTTTCTATTTTTTGTTTTAATTAATGTTGGCATATTATTATTTTTTGTTGTAACGTAACAAGAAAGTAATATTTTTTTGGTGATGGGATGTCACACAATCTCATAGGTTGTTGTCAAAGTCTCTTATTTTCCAAGGAAAGAAAGGTACATTTTGTGGGAGGACTGTTTTTACTTTTTAGTTATATATTCCACCGTTGGTTTATACTTTTTAGTCATATATGTTTATGTGTTTCTTGTAAGGAGACTATCTTGAATCTAGGCGCATCAAAGGTTTTTCTAAAAAATGTAATCATGTAGATGTTAAAGAAAAGATCGTAAAGAACTTGTAATAATTTAGTAGCGAAATCAGAACATTTTACATTCGTTTTCACAGCTTTATCAAATACATCTTCGGGTCGACAACATTGGATCCTACAACAATAGTTTTGGACCGTGACCCTGGGGACCCCTGGAGTTCGGCTCTACTTTCAGGTTTAATTATTTGATGATAGTTGGAAGAATTCAAATTAAACTTATTTCTTTGTTTTGGAATTTGGCATGAAAGTGTAAATAGTTGAGTTGAGAACTTTTGTAATGACATGAAAAACTAATGGGCCCTAGTAAAAGCCCATGTGAGAATAGGCCTTCTTACTAATCTCTTATCCACTTATCCCTCGTATAAAAGGCCAATTTGGTGTGTATGAATATTTAGTGTCTTATTTGAAGAACTCGTTTCCGGAATAATTTCGACAAACACTTCGTTGTAAGCATTTAAAGTCGTCTACAAAAATAAGAGTAAACTGCAAGTTTGATCTTGTTTTATTAATCGCAAGTTGTTTTAGTCTATTAACGCGTTTTCTTCGTATTTGTGGATCGATCAAATCGACTGTTTTGAATGGTTTAGTTGTCGAGAAGAAGTTTCATGCACCATGTTTTACTCAGCCACAAGTTAGTTTAGTTTATTCACTCATTTCCATCTATTTAATGGTTCCAATAGAGTGTTTCGACTAGTTTTAGTTGCCGAGAACTTCGACTAGTTTTAGTTGCCAAGATAAAGTTTGATCTTATTTTATTCACCCGACACTCGTATTTGTGGTCACTCGCAAGTGCGCAACATATCGCACTATTAATATATATATGTAATAAATAGGGCAATAGTATATATAAAGGGCAAAGATCATGTGAAAACCCCTCTTTAGCCCAAAAACCTAAAAACCACTTAAATGAAGGTTAATAAAGTAATTTAATATTTAATTTTCATTATTATTACTACTACACTCCTTCCATGTTTCATATATTTACAAAACTCCCCTCAAATCCCCCACCCCAGTCACCCCCACCTCGTGTTGCATATATGCAACATAATTATTTGCATATATATAACTCCTAAATTGCACCCCACCCCATCCTGTGTTGCATGTATGCAACATAATTATATTACATATATATAACCCCAAACTCGCACCCCCTACACCCGTCGTGTTGCATTTATGCAACATAATTATATTGCATATATATAACCCCTAACCCACACCCAAGCCACCCATCCACACCCCACCCCCACCCCCTTCACCGTGTTGCATATATGCAATATAATTATATTGCATATATATAACCCCTAACCCGGACCCCAGCCAGCCAGCCCCCCCCCCCCCCCCCAGTGTTGCATGTATGCAACACCCTTGTCGTTGCATAGATACAACCCTCAACCCCCACCCCACCCGGGTGTTGCGTATATGTAACACCATTGTGTTGCACATATAGAACCCTACTCTCCCTGCCCCCACCCCGTGTTGCATATATGCAGCCCCTTGTGCTACACATATACAACCCCCACTCCCACTACAATATAAAAATATATACGCAACATCAAATAAAATCATGTTTCTGCTTTTGTTGACATATGTAACATGTCTATGATGCATATATGATAACGGGTGTCGTGACCGTTACAAATAATCCTAACTACCTATAGACAGGGTAAGTCGGGTATCAATCCAGGGGAGTTGGTGATTATTAGCGACTCTAATTATCTAACCTAAGTTACTGTCACTAACTCAGATGAACTAAATTAAACCCTAAATTACTTTATCTAAATGCTTCTTAGCTGTTAAAATTGATTTATATTAATTCTAAGAAAACTAACTTTAACTCGATTGAGAAAACAGTAAATTAAAACGTGACAACCTCAGGATCCCGGTTAGCTAATTCCTAATCCAGTTTAGTTAATCAATTCAACCCAATCCAACCTAACATTCAGATTACGTATGAGCTAAATATAGTCCTAGAGCTATGCTTTGAAAGGTAGTCCGGGAGCGGGGGGCACATATGCAACCAAAACGCAAGATAAATAGATTAAATTGAACATCCATATGAATCAAACATTGTCACTATGTTTATAGGGTCAGAAAATAGACAAAGAATAACTGAGAACGATAAAGAAAACGCTAACCGTTCACCGTCGGTAATCACCGGGTCTTAGCCGAACATCACAAACATCACAGAATTGTTTAGAATTGAGAAAAACAATGAAAAACGAACCAAGATTCGTTCCCAGACGGCTCTGGCCGAAAAAACGAAGTTAGAACCCTAAAAATCGAGTTAAAAGTGTTTAAATAGTGACCCCGATCGAAATCTGCGATTTTTAGCCGACATCGTCCCCTCGCGTGTCGCGAGGGATTCCTTGTGCTTATGTCGCGCCACGATGGGCATGTCAGGCCCGAACTCTAAATTGATGCTCCATTTGTGTTCACATTGAAGTTCAATAATTTATTTCCAAGCATATGTAGCTCACGTGACCAATACTCATTCACATTAAATTAAACTCCTAAAGAGATTTGACATCCTTATTTCTTTGTTCCATATCCATCTTTTCCTTTGACTCAATTTGAAGCCCACGTGACATACACTTCTTCATTCCCCTTAATTTGAATCATCCACACAAATAGCCCTTGCTGTGATCACGAAAAACATAGCAGCTCATATATTTTTATAATATAATATTCAAGTATTTAGAAACAATTCAAGTTTAGTAATTTAAATAACTTGTTATCACAAGATAACTTGGGGTTAACTTAATCACACTATTTAAACTCCTTTACTTTATGACATATTGAACACAACAACCACTTAAAATATTATCTTTTAGACTCAACTGGATGTGTTTAGAGATGCTTATTACTAAATAAAATTCACTTTTTAACCGTTCATCAATATATGCAACATGTATTTGATTATAGTTTTACACATCACAGTGTTTTAATGCAATATACTATGTTGCATATATGCAATATTCTATATAGTGCATATATGCAACATTATAAAAACCATAATTCTGCTTATGTTGCATATATGCAACATGTCCGTGTTTATAGTTTTAAATATTATGATATATTAATGTAATATACCATGTTGCATATATGCAATATTCTATATTTTACGTTCGTTCATTTATTTCACGTTTACAACCCTACGTGTATATTTATTTCGGTGTAAACGAACTATGTTGCATATATGCAATATTCTATATTTTAGGTTCGTTCATTAATTTCACATTTACAACCCTACGTGTGTATTTGTTTCAGTGTACCGGTCGGTTTATATAATCATTCGACTACATATGTAACACCATATGTTGCATATACATAACAACCTATGTTGCATATGTGTACTACCCTACGTTGCATGTACGCAACACCTTTTGTTGCATATATACAAACATTATGAACTACATATACCTACTCTTGGTAGAACTTTGTGTTCAATATTATTATAACAACATGCAACATTTTTTTAACATACAAATTATATTAGAAAAAAAAAGTAGCGAGACACTAGGAGAAGAAACAAATGTACAAAAAGGAAAGAAAAAAAAACACTACAAAGATACAAGAAAGTGAAATAATAACAGAGAAAAAGCAGTAGCCAAGTACTCTAAGATTTTCCTTCCCAAGCATCATGCGAAAGGCTTAGTCATATTCTTTTGCAATATTTGTAACATGCACATAGAAACCAATTAGAGCAAGAAGAGCCATTATCAAAAGCCAGATCTGTATGCCTCCACCTTGTATATAGTCTGGTGGAGTACCCAGATAAATTGTTCCACCATGTTAGACGAAAAACCTTTATCCACTGGCCCAACACTGTACACTGGCCCAACACTATACTCTCAATCTACCAATTATCAACTTTTCCATACTTTTCATCCACCTCATTTTTCTTTATCCCCTGCTTGAGAAGAACTCTAGATCTTGTTAGTCAGGTCCCTAACTACAACCACCCAATTCAATTGTGCTTCCCTTGATGTAAAATAATTTCCAGCTTTCCTGATGCATTTAACCCTTTGCTGATGGAATGATAAGATGAAACAAGCAAATTAGACCGGATCCTCCTAAAAGAAAATGATCACTTGACGACTCAAACACGAAACAAAATACAATTAATTGCCAAGCACCATTATGCCACACACAAGTGTCACCATTCCAATGTTATCCCCCGATTAAAATACATACGCCAAACACACACTATCTCCACTACGGCGGTTAACGTATTCACCAAGAATACACACCAAAAGATGTATTTACCCAGACCCCCCTGTAAAAGACATTCCGTTGACCCGTTTTACTCCATGCTATAGTGCACTTTGTTCAACCAAAACACAAGAACATCTACACCCAAAAGCCCACAACAAGGAACTGGATAACAAATACATCACCAAAACAAAGGAGAAAAACTACTACATGAAATATCTATTCTAAATATTCCAACTAATAATCCTCTGACTTCTTTTCTATTTTTAACTCCAAGAATTTTGACCTCCATATGCGATTTCCAGATTCATGCTTCAAATGAAGATATTAGTTTCCCAAGATATAAAATCCTAAATTGATTTGGGGGAGAGTGCGCACGACAAAATTCATGCTTCAAACAACTTATTAAAGAGCTAATTTAACATAAAAATTTTTAATACATGTAATTTATCCATTATTGTTTCAAAATCATTGGGTGTAAATTGTAGAACTACAGTTTAATTAAATACCAAATCGGTAGAAGGTCACCGGCGATCACTAGATGGCAGGGGTATCCATCACCACCGAATGGCAACTTCTCGGCGACAAGTACCACCGCAAGCCAGAAATCTACCAATTACGCTGGAGAAACATCGATCTCGCTCGAAACAAGGTCGCCTGCGCCCCATTCCGCGGTCTAATTGTCGTCGTCCGCGACGACTCCAAAATCGATCAGCTCTACGTCGAATTTGCCCTCCGCAAACTCCGCATCTTCAACTCCTTCGGCCGCCAGATCTTCGAATTCGTCTGACTAAACCCCGAGGCCAAGCTTGCCGGAACGGTGGTCGTAGCCGGAGAGGCGATTGGAGGTCGCTGGTTTCTTCAAGATCTCTCATGGAGGTCGACATTTTCTTCACAGATGTGTTTGTGTACCGTGAATAGGGATAGAGAAAGAGAAAATAGTTTAATAAAAAAGGGTTTTTAGGTTTTTAGTATAAAGGGGGTTTTTAAGTGAATCATACCCATAGTATAAAATCAAATACATAAATACTCTTGTTTTCTAACACATATAATACTCTTTAATTAATATGGATTACAACCAAATAAGTGATTTGGTTTCTTTTTTAAAAGGATTACAACTTTTTATTGATAAGTTATAAGTTTTGTATCATCTTAAGAACATTTCATCAAACTTTGAAAAAAAAGGAAGTAAACCTAAAAAGTAGCTGACGGTGAAGACTGATAAGAAGAACCCAACTGGAAAACCAACCCAAGCTCCTTCCCACATAAACCATGATGGTTTATTCTCTTCCTCATCTATGTCTTTTTTAGATGATGGTATATCCTCTGGACATGTGATCCTAATCTGCATACCACATAAGCCAGTATTGTTTTCAAAACCAGTCATAGTGTCCATTTGCCCACCAAGAGGGATCTTACCCGTCAGCCTATTGTTACTCACATCTAGAACTGTAAGTTGGCCAAGCTTCACCAGTGACTGAGGAATTGAACCTGATATATCATTGTGTGACAAATCCAAGCTTTCTATGTTCTCAAGATCACCAAAAGACCACGGAATATGCCCTGAAATAATGTTTTGTGAAATGTTGAGCAATTTTAGACCTTTGAGGTTTCCTAGCGATTCAGGGATTTCACCAAATATTTTGTTTTGAGACAAATCCAACAAACAGTAGTAGTCAAGTTTACGAGATGCCAAGCCTTGAAAATGTTTTTTCCAAATCACAATCAAGACTGAATTTTCGCTATGCCAACTAGATTCCCCAATAGAATGGGAACTGGGAGATGGTGTTGATATGTTTAAGGTTTTCATCATTCCCGGAAGGGTTGCTATCTCTCGTGGAATACGTCCGGTAAGATTGTTCTGGGAGAGATCAAGAATCCGTAGAGAAGTGAGGATGGAGATATTATTGGGGATGTATCCTTCAAGAGAATTATTTCTTAGGACAAGAATTTCAAGACTTGGGATTTTGAGGGAGAGCATCTTGTAAATTTCCCCCAGTTCTGTTATCATGAATATCTAGAAGTTGGAGGTTGACCAGTTTACTTAACTCCCTAGGTAGATTGCCATAAAACTTATTACCTCCTAAATAAAGAACTTCAATTCCTCTAGGAAAATTTGTCGGAATCTTCCCAGAAAAATCATTGTAGGACAAATCTAGGATAATCAAATTAGAGTTATTTCCAAAAATAGGCAACATGTCACCGAATAATCTATTTACGGACAAGTCCAGGTTTACAAGGTTGTCTAGCCTTTGAATGGACATTGGAATTTGTCCAAAAATATTATTTTTTGATAAATAAAGGTCGGCGATCCTTTTAGCATTGCCTATATTTTCTGGTAACTCCCTAGAAAAGTTATTAGAGCTCAAATCAAGAGATAATAAATTTGTGGATTCAAAAATACGTGATGGGATTGATCCATTGAGGTTGTTATTTGAAATGAATATAACTTCAAGTTTCTTATCGGCGAGCCAATCAGGAAACCTTCCCTCCAACCTATTCATACTAAAATCAAGAAAATGCAAATCTTTATGTGATGAAAGCCATTCAGGAATTTGACCTGAAATTCCACAAGCACGCATATAGATCTGGTTTAGACTACATTTCGAAACAATCTTAGCTTTGTTATTCCAGATCAAGTTGTTTCCTTCTCCACATATGTGCAACGCCTCAAGAGTGGTGATTTTGAATAACCACGTGGGGAAATCTCCACTGAACAAGTTTTCATTGAGTCGAATGACCTCTAACTTGCTCAAGTTTTGCATCGATGACGGTATTGGACCCGTAAACATGTTATGGCTCAGATCAAGTGCAACGATGTTGGACAAAATTCCTATGGAGGTCGGAATGTGCGTTGTGAAGGAATTTTCAGATAAATCTAGAAATTCTAGTTTCTTGAGATTTAGAATTGAAGATGGGATTTCACCATGGAATTGATTTTTTTGTAAGGAGAATGTCCTTAATTTTGTTAAATTCCCAATCTCTTTCGGAATTGTTCCAGAAAGTGAATTGGCATTTAACCCAAGATATTCAAGATTTTGAAGCTTACAAACTTCAGGGCTTAAACTCCCTTCGAGAACATTGTCACTTAGATCAAGATATTCAAGAGATTGGAGCCCAAATAATTGAGGAGGAATCGGACCATGGAAACTATTATTGTTTAGCCGTAGTGTAGTCAAACTCCGAAAGGACCCTAGTTCAGGTCCTAGCCTCTGCTCAAGTAGATTGGAGCACATGGCCAAGTAACTTAAATCCGTTAAGTTGAAAATTTGGCCTGGGATTGAGCCAGTGAAGTTGTTGTCACACATGTTAAGGTGAACCAGTTTGGTGAGGTTACCAAACACAACTCCAGGAATCGGACCATAGAAACGGTTATTGTTTAACCATAGTCTATCCAAATTCCGAAGAGTCCCTAGTTCTGGTCCTAGCCTCTGCTCAAGTAGATTGGAGCTCATGTCCAAGTAACTTAAATGCGTTAACTTGAAAATTTGGCTTGGGATTGAGCCATTGAAGTTGTTCCCCCACATATCAAGGTGAACGAGTTTGGTGAGATTACCAAACCCAACTCCAGGAATCTCTCCTCGTATTGAATTGTAGGAGATATCAAGTAGTTCAAGTGACCGTATATGGAAAAGGGGGGTTAAGATGTTTGAATACACTGGAGCCGGGTTATCTTCCGGAGGAGGGACAAGTTGATACAGGTGGAGCTCTGTGACAGTCCGGGTTCTAGAACAATTAACTCGCTCCCACAAGCAACAATCAGAATTCATATCCCATGAGTAAAGATGAGAACTAGAATCGGAATCGAAAATGGTGGCGAGAGACGATTTGAAATGGAGGAGTGCTTGTTTTTGGTGAAGTGGGCAAGAGAATGATGGAGTTGAAATGGAGTTGAGTATCAAGAAGATTAATGAGAACATCTTTAACAACGGTGTGCTTTCCATGGTGGTTTTGGGAAGGTTGTTTTTTGTTGTGATTCATTGGAACCAATGGTTGGTGATTATATAGAGATCAACGAGAGACTTCAAAATTTTTTTTTTTTTTTTTTTGTTTTAATTGTGGAATGACTTTTAAGTCAAGTCAATGGACATTTTCCCGTGTACTTTTAATTCTATTAATTTTAGGTACATGTAGGGTGTAAACTTATCAAGTCAAGCCTAAACTAGGTTAATTTGTTTTGGAGCTATGTTTCTAAAGCTTGTTCTTTACCCCTCTTTATCTTCATTTATAAGCGCGGGATTTGTTTAATTGAGATAGAATTTTGTGTTTCTTGTGTGCTCAGTAATTCCATTAGAGTTTTTCAGATGCCTTAGATTTCTTGATTAGATTCCATTTGAGCTTTTGGGAGTTTAATAGCTCTAACTTGTTTTAGTAAACTTACCGATCAGCAAATGTGTATATTGTTCCCTCGCGTTTTATAGTTTAAATATGAGATTTGTTTTTGCTTCCCTTTGTAAACTAAATTTCATGTTTCTCTGATTGTGTTATGTTATGTTGATTACATTGTTGGATGATTTTTGTTTCATAACATTGTAGGATATTGTCACAAGACGAGTATAAAACTAGTGAAATTCGGTTTTAAAACACATGATGTATTTTTCTAAAGTACAAATCAGAAACATCATAGTTGTAAGTTTTTTCTTCTAACATTAGACATGAAACAAATTTAGATATACATTATTTCCTACAGTGTTTTGAATTCTCTTTCTAAAATAACCGAATTTACGTTGTGTTCGTGACACGTCACACAAGAGCGAGACCTGAAGTAATCGATAGCAACAATTATGTTGTTTGTCTTGATTGAAATTAATTTCGTTGTCGGTATTTGAAGTCGTGAGAGTAAACTACTAGTCGAATCTTGTTTTATTAAGGGCAAGTTGTTTTAGTCTATTAACTCCTTTTCTTCATATATATTTGTGGTTCAAAACGATTGTTTTGACTAGTTTAGTTGTGGAGACAAAGTTTGATCTTGTTTTATTCATCCACGAGTTGCTTTAGTCCATTCACTCATTTCTTAGTATTTGCGGTCTAAGTCGATTAATTGTTTAACTTTTTTTACTTAATTTTTTTAGATTGAAATATTTGATATCTGTTAGAATAATCTTT
>JBCNJP010007751.1:0-24367 GCA_039602395.1 Deinandra increscens subsp. villosa
CAAACCCAAACCACCTTTTAAGGATTCTAATTTTCATGTTCAGCAAGTCTACAAAACCCATCAGCACCCACTAATAAGAGTTTGCAAAATGTCTTTATGAATTAAAAGTTTAAAACAAAGTTGTCCTTATAACCAAGCTAAGATATAACAACTAGATTGTATCTTAGCTCATCAATATAACCAAATGTGAGATATCTCCAATGAGATTTCGTACATTCTAGACTTGGCCCAAAATCTATAGACATATCGTTTAGGACACACAGATTTTATTTCAATGATTACAAATGCGACAACCTACAAAAATTAGACCCAACAATTTTATTAACTCATGCATTGATAAATTATACTAAATATAATTATCTGTTAGAAATTGGGAATCAACTTAGATAACATTGAGCGGTGTGAAATCACTTTCAATTTGAATTATTTGATTGGTTCCCTCGAATACTCAACCGGATACAACCCAAAATTCTTGAGATCAAGAACATATAATTTTGTTATGAAAATTCGAACCAGAATGTTGACCAAATCGATTTGGGATTTTTTGAAGCGTCTATCTAAAACAACTTTGGAAGTTATCCAAATTCGAATTTCAGCTTTGCCCAAATTGCAACACCATTAGTCTCTATGAAATTAAAAGGTTAATTCTAGACCTAAAATAAAATCTGGTGTGTTTTTAATGAAGCAATTTATTAAAATAAAATTTGTCGACCTCGCCAGGGGTGTCGCCCCTTGGACCCTGCTTCTGGAAGCCCTGCCCCTAGACCCTGGCTAAGGGGGCGTTGCACTATTTGGAATCCCAATGAGGTTCTTACAATTATAACATCATCAATACAAGTGTGCACCCCACACCTCCGGATTTGTTTGATGTATATCGTAATATTTATTGGTCAAAATCAATTCAATTATACTAAAATAGCAACATTATCAAATAGTTAAATAATACATGTGTTTGAATGCGCTATTTGGCTACATTAGATGGATGCCAAGTAACAACCTATAATTAATTATTTTTTCCTTTTCCTTTTTCTTTTTCTTTAGGTTTTGTTTGTTTTAGTTTCACACTGTTGTGTTTACATATAAGTTGTTTTTTTTTGCTCTTTCGTTGAATAAAGATGGCGCTATTATTAATTATTGCGATGATCATAGTTGTTTCTAGTTTTGGCGGCGCATGGTTAGGGGTGGTGCCGAGCATAAACATTTTGATTATCTTCTTGTTTTGTTGGGGGTTACATGTTCTCAGATGAGTCTAATATATGGGCCGGTTTGGGATTTAGATGGTAACTCATGTTTCTCGGTTAAAATCTTTCGCAATCGGATTAATAGTTTTTACTTGACGGTTGGAGATTTGAAAGTCAATGGTAAGAGTTGTTCCAAAAAAGGTTAATATTCATGTTTGGAGGTTGCTTTTGGATCACCTTCCAACTCGTTTAAATCTTTCGTTTTTGGGAATTGAGATTGATTCGTAACGTTGGCGTTTTGTTCTAACAATGTGACAACCACAAATTTCCCAGTTAATCCCGTTAATAACTTGTGTTATATTTCAATAACGTCCGTTACCTCTGTTAACTAGAATAGTTACACGAACGTTGCACATGAGTCTAGACGTCGGTTAACTTACTTGAATAATTATATAATTTATAATTTTATATAAATTATATCTTATGATTTCGTGAAAACGTTTTGTCATTTTATGTGACAAGTATATTTGTTATTTTTATGTGATATATATGTATATATATACACAGGTTATTTTATGATTTTATGTGAAACACTTATATAATTATAAGTTCATATTCATGACGTTATGTGTACCAACTAGGGTTGGCATCTTATAAAAAGTATACGTTCATGTTATTTGGTCAAGCTCACGCATTCATATGGTTAAGGTTGTTTCCCGTCAAAATCCGTTCGAGTTAACTTGCAACTTTTAACCTTGAGGGGTTACCTTTGTCATTTCTTAAACTCCTTTATTAACTAAACAAATCTAAAGGGCCAATTCTGTAATTTCCTGATTATGCTAGTTTTCTTGAAAAGTTTTGAGGGACTAGAGGTGCCAGTTAGTAAAATTGGTAAAAAAAAAAAAAAAATTAAAAAAATATATATATACTAAATGATGGAAGAAGACCCACCGGCGGAAATGTTACGGACTCGTAACCGACACCCCCATTCATGGTCTGATTAATTCGTCGGTTATCCGCTTCAATGATCATAACTCCATCATTTGGAACCAAAGCCCCGTCCATAATCATTTTCATCACCATCGGAATCCCTCTTACGTGAACCACTGCGAGTAGCGACCGAAACCCACCGTGAGCCGCCGTGAAAACAAGAATCCGGTCACCACTGTTAGCGCTTATTCACGGCTGTCGGAACCGCCTCACCATCGGAGTCGCATCACGAGTCAGCCACGATCGCAGCAGCAACCTCAGCATCAAGATTTACTCCCGTTGACGGTTTCCGCGTTCGATCGTGTTCACCTCTTGGACGTGTTTTCTTTACTTCGGTGTTCGTATTCATCCTAGGTGCTCGGTAATTACGCAAGACTCGGAAGTCTAACTAAATTTGTAGCAGCGCACCCTAAGGTGAGTTTCACAACCTTTACGTTACGTCCGGTTTTGGACGATAACACACGCAAACACGTTACACCCGGGTTAGGGTGATAACACGACAACGTTTATGTATGATTAAAGTAGAAATCCAACATATATCACATGTTCACGTAAAATGCTTATCTTTGAAAGTCCTTACTTATCGAACCGTTAATAGTTTATAGCGAGGGGATATTGGGTAGTACTACTGGGGTCTGACAAACCCCACTCAGCGGGCACGAGATGCACCACCCGACTGGCGGTCGGACTGAGGACAATGTCAGCCTAAACTTACCGTGATCGAGTAGACACGGGGAAGGCAAACCACGTAAGGAATTATTCCTACAACTAATTGGTCAGCTTCGGTTGCGAACGTTTTAGTGACATGAACTTAGGCTCGCTACCTACGATATGGATTGTACTGTTAATATACATGCTTACATACGAATAAAAACTGTTGTATTCGTACTACATAACTATACTAGTTATACTTATGTGCTTATGTGAAATCACCAACATTAGTTGACACTTGCTCTTATGCATGCTTTGCAGGACGCTAGGAGAATCGGATTTTTGGGCACGTACGCTGGTTAAACTTTATTTTTGGGAACTTGTTTTTAAAACCTCTATATTGAACTTTATTTACTTATCGGGCGCTTGTTTTGCGCAACATAACTTTCATAAGCTTCCGCTAAACTTTAACTCTGGTTTGATATTTCCCGTTTGGAAATATATTTACATTTTGAACCCTTAACTTATGTTTGATGTAACTAATGACTCGGGTCCTGGTCTGGTTCACACCCCACACGGTAAAACTCCGTTAGTGGAAATTGGGGGTGTGACAGATTGGTATCAGAGCCCTTGGTTGCAGAGAACTAGAATTTTCAGAAATTCTAAACTGCAACTGTTTTTGAACATTAGTTACAACAATTCCCAAAAACATTTTTATTCTTGCGTGCCAAAAATCGATTACTCACATTAGGTTGTTTTTCCTTTGTTTGTGTCTGTCTGGGTTTTGACAGTATGGCACCACACGATAACACGAGGGGTAAGGGAAAGAAAATTGCCAACGAACAGTCATCATCCTCCAACCAGCAAGGCCGCGAGCCTGAGCAGCCTGAGTACACGATAACGGACTTCCTTCGGGATCAGCATATACGTCCTGATAGACGTGCACCAGACGATTACAGCTGGCTGAATCCGACAACATATCGGTTGCTTGATATGTTTCATGTACCAGACAGGGTTGACTTACCCTTTGATTTGCAACGGGTCGTTGCGGGATTGATTGCAGCGTATGACAACACTCTTGGAGAAACCAGACAAAATTCCATCAGCAATCGCACACGCGATAGAGAAATTGAGCGATTGCGGGCCGATCAAAGGGAACGGGATACCTACCACTACAACTTGTCCCAGGGGATAATGGGTATCCGTAATAGGGTCACCGAGCTTGAGTCACGACCCAATCCAGCAGGTTTGGAGCATGAACTGCATCTAGCACAACATCAGATTGCTGAACTCCAACATTCCAATGCAGCGCTTCACCACTCCAATGCGACACTTGTGGCGCATGTCGCCACCCTCCAAGTGTAAATGGCAGCCCTGCAGGTTCAAGGTGCTCCTGTTCAGGATGAAGAGGAGGAACCCTTCGAAGAAGAACCTTTTGAGGAGGAGCCTCAAGAGGCCATGGAGGAAGAACCAGATGTTATTGATCCATGATCAAATCTGTCTTCTTTATCTTTTATTTTGTTACTTCGAATAAAATTGACTGGGTGTTCATTTTATTTTGAATGTTTCAAATACTGAGATACATCATGGTTGGATTTAAATTTTGTAATGGATATTACATCTTCATTTTCCCAATGTGTTCCTAAAAATTATGTTGTGTGATGGATGAATGCATGAATAATTGTTTAGTGCTTAATGAAATTAATATTGGGTATATTAATCAATAGAATGTCTTTCATGACAAACAGAATCATGGTTGAACACCTCACAGCAGCCCAGATCCAAGCGTTGATAAATGAAAACGTTGCGGCAGCACTCGTTGCGACTCAAGTGCAAGGAAACAATAACGGTGATAAGTGAAACAGACGAAAAATTGACTACATTTTTTTTTCTCACTCTCTAAAATTATTCTCCGAAATATTTTTATGAAACAAATCCAGGCCCAGCTCAGTGCACCTTCAAAACTTACATGGATTGTAGCCGCTCACGTTCCAGGGTGATGAAGGAGCCGTGGGTCTGCTGCGATGGATCGAGAAATCAGAAAAGGTGTTCTCAATGTGTAACTGCCCAGTTGCGAATCGGGTCAATTTCGCAACCGCTACACTCGAGGGAGCTGTCGTCGCTTGGTGGAACGCACGAATCCAAATGCTAGGGCTCGACGCAGCGAATGCTATGACTTGGCAGGAATTAAAGGATGCCATTATGGAGGAGTACTGTCCTCGCGACCAAGTCAAAAGTTTGGAAGGTGAGTTCAGAACCAAAATGTGATAGGTTCTGAGGTTGAACAGTACACCGCTCGCTACCACGAGTACGCGGTGCTATTTCCTACGATGGTTGATACTAACTTCAAAAGGATTGAAAGGTACGTGGATGGGTTAGTTCCACAAATCAAGGGAACGATTACTGCCTCAAACTCTGCAAATGTGCAGAATGCTATCAGGTTGGCTCAAAACCGTCCTAACCAGAATCAGAATCAAAATCAGAATTAGAATCAGAATCAGAACCAGAGGCAACAACAGCAACCACCGTAACAACAATAACAACGGTGGTGATGGTGGTAGGAATGGTGGAGATGGCGCCAAAGGGCGAGCTTTCGTGATGGGTTCTGGTGAAGCAAGAAATGATGCCAACGTCTTTACCGGTAAGTTTCTTCTAAACAACTACTTCGCAAATGTCTTATTTGATACTGATGCTGAGAAAAGTTTTATCTCGACTAAGTTCTGTAAGTTGATTAAGGCTACTTAAACTCCACTAAAAGCTAGGTATACGGTCGAATTAGCAAATGGTAAGCTTCTTGACACTACTCACTTGGTTGAAAACTGCACATTAGAACTATCTGGTCATAAACTAAGTATAGACCTTATGCCTTTTACCATCGGTAGTTTCGACATGATAGTAGGCATGGACTGGTTATCCAAACATCAGGCGGGAATCGTTTGTCAAGAAAAAGTCATACGAATACTAGTAGCAGAAGGAGAGGTACTCTCGATTCAGGGCGAAAAGGGAGGTGTTGTCTCCGGAATCATATCATACCTTAAAGCGTAGAAGTGTCTTCGAAAAGGACACGTGGCAATCCTGGCCACAGTTACGGACCAAACCAGGGTAGAGAGAAAAATCGAAGACTTCCCGATCGTACGTGATTACCCCGAGGTATTTCCTGAGGAATTATATGGCCTCCCTCCGCTTCGGCAAGTAGAATTTGGGATTGACCTCGCTCCGGGAGCAGCTCCGATCGCGCGTGCATCGTATCGTCTAGCGGTGAACGAATTAAATGAGCTATCCACACAGCTGCAAGAACTGTTATATAAAGGTTTCATTAGACCTAGCCCGTCACCATGCGGAGCACCAGTATTATTCGTCAAGAAGAAGGATGGCACATTTAGGATGTGCATTGATTACCGCAAACTCAACAAGGTCACTATCAAGAATCGATACCCTCTTCCACGAATAGATGATCTTTTCGACCAACTTCAAGTATCCAGTTACTATTCCAAGATTGATTTAAGGTCTGGCTACCATCAACTTCGAGTCCGTGAGGAGGACATAGAAAAGACAGCCTTCAGAACACGCTACGACCATTATGAATTCTTGGTCATGCCTTTCGGGCTGACAAATGCACCAGCTGTGTTCATGGATCTCATGAACCGTGTGTGCAAGCCCTACCTGGATAAATTCATCATAGTGTTTATTGACAACATCCTCATCTACTCCAAGACAAAAGAAGAACACGAGGAACATCTATGGTTAATCTTAGAATTATTAAAGAAAGAACAACTCTATGCGAAATTCTCTAAGTGCGATTTTTGGATACGAGAGGTTCAATTTCTGGGTCACATCGTCAACGAGTAAGGTATCCACGTTGACCCAGCCTAGGTCGAGGCAATTAAAAGTTGGCCTACCCCTAGAGCACCTACGGAAATTCGTCAATTCCTAGGTTTGGCGGGTTACTACCGTCGTTTTATAAAGGGATTTTCTCAGTTAGCTCACCCATTAACTGCTCTTACGCACAAAGGGGTTCAATACAGATGGGGTGACAAGGAAGAGGCAGCCTTTCCAAACTCTGAAAGAGAAACTTTGTACTGCACCTATATTATCTCTACCTGATGGGATTGACGACTTCGAGGTCTATTGTGACGCGTCAATCCAGGGACTCGGATGTGTGTTGATGCAAAGAGGTAAAGTCATCGCATACGGGTCAAGGCAACTGAAGTCCCATGAGAAGAATTACACAACTCACGATTTAGAGTTGGGCGCTGTTGTATTTGCCTTGAAATTTTGGAGACACTACTTATACGGTACCAAGTGTACGATATTCGGTGATCACAAGAGCCTCTAACACATATTTGAACAGAAGGAACTCAACATGAGGCAACATAGGTGGGTCGAATTGCTAAACGATTACGATCTAGCAATAAAGTATCATCCAGGCAAGGCTACGTAGTAGCCGATGCCTTGAGTAGAAAGGAACATGTTAAACCCAGAAGGGTTCGAGCTCTGCAATTAACGAACCACACAGGACTACCGGATAGACTCCGGGATGCTCAGAAAGAGGCCCTAAAGGAGGAGAATTTCGGGTCTGAATCATTACGTGACATATATGGAACTTCTGAAGTTAAGTCTGATGGACTTCGTAATTATAATGACCGTATATGGGTACATTTACATGGAAATTTTAGAGAATTAGTGATGGACGAGGCCCACAAGTCCCGTTATTCGATCCATCCAGGTTCAGAAAAAAAATGTATCAAGACTTAAAAGGGTTATATTGGTGGCCCAATATGAAAGCTGACATCGCTAGGTATGTTAGCAAGTGCTTGACGTGCGCAATGGTCAAAACGGAACATCAAAAGCCAGCAGGATTGCTGCAACAACCTAAAATTCCCAAATGGAAATGGGAAGAAATCTCGATGGGTTTCATCACGGGATTGCCCCGATTTTCTGGCTGTAACGATATGATTTGGGTTATCATTGATCGGTTAACAAAATCCGCCCATTTCCTAGCTATCAAGGAAAATGACAAAACAAAAAAAAACTTGCAAAGATATACCTCAAGGAGATTGTCAAGCTTCACGGAGTGCGTTTGTCTATTATCTCCGACCGAGACCCTAGGTTTTCTTCAAAGTTTTGGAGATCCTTACAAGCAGCGATGGGCACTCGCTTAGATATGAGTACCGCGTATCATCCTCAAACAGATGGACAGACTGAACGTACCATTCAAACTCTCGAGGATATGCTTAGAGCATGTGTGCCCGATTTCGGCAAAAATTGGGAAACGCACTTACCACTGGTAGAATTCTCCTATAACAACAGCTACCACACCAGTATTGGAGCCGCTCCATTTGAGGCTCTCTACGGACGAAAGTGTAGATCGCCAGTCTGTTGGGCTGAGGTCGGTGAGAGCCAACTCACTGGACCTGAACTAGTACACGAGACCACTGAGAGAATCGTGCAGATCAGAAACCGCATGAAAGCGGCAAGAGACAGACAAAAGAGTTATGCAGATAAACGTCGAAGGCCGTTAGAATTTGAAGTCGGCGACAAAGTACTACTGAAAGTTTCGCCTTGGAAAGGCGTCGTACGCTTTGGCAAGCGCGGGAAGTTAAATTTTGGGACAAAATTTCCTTAACAAGGGGATGATGTGGCAACCCTAAAATTTTTCTTTCCTTCCACAGAAACCGTAGCAACTTAAGGCAATTTTCGGGACGAAAATTCCTTAACAAGGGGATGATGTGACAACCACAAATTTCCCAGTTAATCCCGTTAATAACTTGTGTTATATTTCAATAACGTCCGTTACCTCTGTTAACTAGAATAGTTACACGAACGTTGCACATGAGTCTAGACGTCGGTTAACTTACTTGAATAATTATATAATTTATAATTTTATATAAATTATATCTTATGATTTCGTGAAAACGTTTTGTCATTTTATGTGACAAGTATATTTGTTATTTTTATGTGATATATATGTATATATATACACAGGTTATTTTATGATTTTATGTGAAACACTTATATAATTATAAGTTCATATTCATGACGTTATGTGTACCAACTAGGGTTGGCATCTTATAAAAAGTATACGTTCATGTTATTTGGTCAAGCTCACGCATTCATATGGTTAAGGTTGTTTCCCGTCAAAATCCGTTCGAGTTAACTTGCAACTTTTAACCTTGAGGGGTTACCTTTGTCATTTCTTAAACTCCTTTATTAACTAAACAAATCTAAAGGGCCAATTCTGTAATTTCCTGATTATGCTAGTTTTCTTGAAAAGTTTTGAGGGACTAGAGGTGCCAGTTAGTAAAATTGGTAAAAAAAAAAAAAATTAAAAAAATATATATATACTAAATGATGGAAGAAGACCCACCGGCGGAAATGTTACGGACTCGTAACCGACACCCCCATTCATGGTCTGATTAATTCGTCGGTTATCCGCTTCAATGATCATAACTCCATCATTTGGAACCAAAGCCCCGTCCATAATCATTTTCATCACCATCGGAATCCCTCTTACGTGAACCACTGCGAGTAGCGACCGAAACCCACCGTGAGCCGCCGTGAAAACAAGAATCCGGTCACCACTGTTAGCGCTTATTCACGGCTGTCGGAACCGCCTCACCATCGGAGTCGCATCACGAGTCAGCCACGATCGCAGCAGCAACCTCAGCATCAAGATTTACTCCCGTTGACGGTTTCCGCGTTCGATCGTGTTCACCTCTTGGACGTGTTTTCTTTACTTCGGTGTTCGTATTCATCCTAGGTGCTCGGTAATTACGCAAGACTCGGAAGTCTAACTAAATTTGTAGCAGCGCACCCTAAGGTGAGTTTCACAACCTTTACGTTACGTCCGGTTTTGGACGATAACACACGCAAACACGTTACACCCGGGTTAGGGTGATAACACGACAACGTTTATGTATGATTAAAGTAGAAATCCAACATATATCACATGTTCACGTAAAATGCTTATCTTTGAAAGTCCTTACTTATCGAACCGTTAATAGTTTATAGCGAGGGGATATTGGGTAGTACTACTGGGGTCTGACAAACCCCACTCAGCGGGCACGAGATGCACCACCCGACTGGCGGTCGGACTGAGGACAATGTCAGCCTAAACTTACCGTGATCGAGTAGACACGGGGAAGGCAAACCACGTAAGGAATTATTCCTACAACTAATTGGTCAGCTTCGGTTGCGAACGTTTTAGTGACATGAACTTAGGCTCGCTACCTACGATATGGATTGTACTGTTAATATACATGCTTACATACGAATAAAAACTGTTGTATTCGTACTACATAACTATACTAGTTATACTTATGTGCTTATGTGAAATCACCAACATTAGTTGACACTTGCTCTTATGCATGCTTTGCAGGACGCTAGGAGAATCGGATTTTTGGGCACGTACGCTGGTTAAACTTTATTTTTGGGAACTTGTTTTTAAAACCTCTATATTGAACTTTATTTACTTATCGGGCGCTTGTTTTGCGCAACATAACTTTCATAAGCTTCCGCTAAACTTTAACTCTGGTTTGATATTTCCCGTTTGGAAATATATTTACATTTTGAACCCTTAACTTATGTTTGATGTAACTAATGACTCGGGTCCTGGTCTGGTTCACACCCCACACGGTAAAACTCCGTTAGTGGAAATTGGGGGTGTGACAGATTGGAGAACTAAGCACCGCTTTATAAGGGTGTGGATACCTCCCCTATCAAGACGCGTTTTAAATCCGTGAGGGGCGGATGCCTGAGGGCATGTCGGCTGCCAAAGCGGACAATATCTTGGTGCGACGGGTCTGGGCTGTTACAGATGGTATCAGAGCCAGTCGTCGGCCAGTGTGCCAGCGAGGACGCTGGTCCCCTAAGGGGGAGGATTGTAACATCCCATATTGGTGGGGAGGAGAACTAAGCACCGCTTTATAAGGGTGTGGATACCTCCCCTATCAAGACGCGTTTTAAATCCGTGAGGGGCGGATGCCTGAGGGCATGTCGGCTGCCAAAGCGGACAATATCTTGGTGCGACGGGTCTGGGCTGTTACAAACAATTTTGAATCATTTGTTCATCTCTTCGTTGAGTGTTCTGTTACGTCTACGCCGATGGCTCACATTGGGGCTTGGCTTCAGGTTGATAATTTTTTGGCGAACTATCCCGTAGGGATTCTTCATTCAATCAAGGGGTTACATTTATCTCACGCGAAGAAGGATTTGTTTAAGGCTATTATCTATACTACTTGATGGATTAAATTGTGTGATCTTTCTGCCTAATAAGGTGCGAAACGACGAGCTTTTTGACAACATTGTTCTGTTTTCTTATACGTGGATTGTGAGTGGGAATAGTAAAGTCAATATGACTTGGAATGAGTGGATCTTAAATCCATTTCTTTTCATGTAATTGTTTTTCTGATATCTCTTCTTGAGATAACTTTATTTATAATATATGTCTTCGTTCCAAAAAAAAATACGCATTTTATTTGTAGCATGGAACCACCCACCATTTTGCTAATTTCACACCACTCTTTTGTAAAATCATATAGAAATGCCCGTCACGATATACAAGCTACCGTCTAACGAATAGTAGGCTCCATGTAAAAAGTACGAGGCTTTTATAACAAACCCTAACCTAGAACCAATGTTTTAAGGAAAAATTGCATGAAATAATCCCAACTTTCCCCGTTCGCAAATAATAATCCCACCTTTCGAAATTGCAAGGGGCAGTCCCACCTTGTCATTATTTTGCACCTAACAGACCCTTCGTTAAAAAAAATTTAACGCCGTCAAATACTAATGACGTGTAATCCGATGTGACTCTGGCGACCTGCGATTTTTCCGGCGAACCAAACCCAAAACAACCAACCAACTTCAATCAAGCATATCTTGATAAATAATTGACGAAAATCGAATCCCAGAAATGCGTTGAACTCGTATCCACTAGACGAACAAATCTAGCACCATACTTGATATGTTTCGTTAAGCTTTGAAGGCCGAATAACTTGCTCCGACAACTATGAAAAATCGATTAACTGTGATTTGCTCAAAAACAAAGAAATTGAAAACCGATTGTTGAAATAGACTCGTGTGATCAAACTTAATGTGTAGGTATCAATATTACACAAGATCGTTGAGTTTTTCAGATGTGTGTTCTTCCAAGTTCTTTAATGGTGATTTGAGAAATACTCAACCATGTCGTATAAATTTGGTACCAATAGACTCGTGTTTATCACACAAATCTGTTGCAACAATCAGAACGTGTTTGGGTGTTGATTTGAGAAAATTTCAATTTCACAAAAAAACTTAGTTCGTCGGAGATAGTCGTTCGATGCTCAAACCTCATCAAAACATATCAACTATAGTACTAGTTTGAATCCTCTTGTCGTCACGGATCTGAAGCAATTTACGGAATCGATTTTCGTCAAGATTTAAAGAAGATATGTTAGTTTGAAGGTGGTTGGTTAATTGGGTTTTTGTTGGTGGCTAGTGGCCGGAGAAGACGACCGGAGATGGTGGTGGCTGGTGGCCGGAGAAGACGACTGTGGTGGCTGTTGGTGGTGGGGGTGGTGGCTGTTGGTGGTAGAATGATGATTAGGATGGTGACTGGATAAATTAAGAAAAAAATTTGCCACGTCACTTGCCACGTCAGCAAGATTTAACGTCGTTAGTTTTTTTTAACGCAGGGTCTGTTAGGTGCAAAATAATGACAAGGTCGGACTGCCCCTTGCAATTTCGAAATGTGAGATTATTATTTGCGAACGGGGAAAAGTTGGGATTATTTCATGCATTTTTCCAGTGTTTTAAAAACCGATTTTGAAGTTAAACTGTAAAAGTTTCCGGGACCGGTTAGACCGGCCGGTTCAACCGGTTAGGGGATATTAGTATATATTCTTATGAAAATGCTAATAAACTTGTACACTCAAACAAAAATAGTTAAAATATAATTTTAATCCACTAAAAATAATACCAAATAGGTATTTCACAAAAAAATCTAAGTTTTAAAGTTCACAAATAATAAAAAATAACAATAAAGTATACACATATAATCAAAATAATTTTAAAAAAAAAATTAAATAAGAAAACCGGTTGAACCGGACCTGGTTAACCGGAAAAAAACCGGTCAAAACCAGTCGGTTCAAATCTCGTAAAAAATCATAAAAAAACCAGACATAAAAACCCATAGACCCCCAAAAACTCCGATTAAACCGGTTCAAACCGGTTAGCCTGTGAATAAACAACTACTATGCAATTAAAATTATTATTTAGATTCTAAACCCGGACCCACATAACCCCGTGAGATACATCGGACCCACAAAAGAAACGCGTGAATTAGTCAAAAGTTATTGCTACTGCTTTTCCTTCAGGTATATGCCTGTGCTCTCACGAAGGGGTTCCATTCGACCCCAACAATTATCACCCTTTTATTACTTACTTATTTTCCCTCCAAAATTTATTTTATTTAACTTTTCCCTCCAGATTTTATGGCGTATTAACCTGATCTTAATAAATAACAATATTGTTGTGGGTTAATTACTTGGTTGTAGCTTACGAGTAAAAAGTTTTGCTTCGTTAAAGAAGACTCAAATTCAAACATGTAAACGAACCGAAATCGTTGGGTGAGAATTTCGTGAACCGTTCTGGGAGAATTTCGTTTATGTTCATTCATTCCGTTCTGTTAGTTAAACAAACGAACACGAACATAGGTCGTGTTCTTTCAATTATGTTCGTGAACGTTTGATAATATGTTTGTTTATTTTAGATTTAATGGCAAAAATGGTCCCTGTGCTTTGTTTTGATTGCAAGTTTTGTCCCCAAGTTTCAAAAATTACAAGGCTAATTGAAACTTTTGTAAATATGTTGCACGTATAATCCCCGACCCTAATTAACTATTTAGTTATTTGAAACATATATCCTTAAAACATCATTTTGGGTTAATAATGTTTACGATTAGTATTTCGAATTTATGTATTTTATCTTTCTGCTCATTATTGTGTATTTTTATTGGTTATTATGTTTTTCTAAAATTAAATAACACGATTGTGTAATTCTAATATGAAATACAATAACAAAATAACAACAAATTTATCTAATACATAAAAACAATTGCAACATAATATGAAATGAGTTAAAATATAAAACACAATGATGAATAAATACTTCACAATGACCTAAAAAAAAATAT
This sequence comes from Deinandra increscens subsp. villosa, assembly GCA_039602395.1. Classification (NCBI taxonomy): domain Eukaryota; kingdom Viridiplantae; phylum Streptophyta; class Magnoliopsida; order Asterales; family Asteraceae; genus Deinandra; species Deinandra increscens. The sequence goes on from JBCNJP010007751.1 coordinate 13,999, forward strand.
AATGATATGAAATATAAGATACGGTGAAAAAAATCCCCATTTTAAAATAATAAAATAACACATGTAAAAATCATGATCCGTTAAACATTTTAGATCCTTAAAAGTTGAGCCTAACTTTTATTATTTATATAAATAAATGAAAAATAAGCTTTATTTTATGTGTGTGAAAGCAAGCTGAATGTCTGCAAATTAAGACGATGAAACTCTCTCAAATGCTTCAAAACAAGAAGTTGGGTTAAAGCCGAATCTAGAAACTTTGAACTACCTACTGCTCAATTAATTCATTTTTGTTTCTATGTTAACTTTCTTTTTCCACACATTAATCTATTCTCAATTCACAATGAAAATAGTTAAATTCCCATGTGTGTGTAGAACAAGTAATAGCTTTTAAAAGCCTAACACCATTATTATAAAAAAAAATTGTTTCATTCATTCATATGAAATTAATTGAAATGGAAGTTTCTAAAGTAAGTATATGTTATATATATACAACATGATCAACCAAATGTTAAACAATAAAACACGTTCTTTTAGAATCACTGAGGCTATCAAACAACACGAGGAAGTTACCCCGCCCATAGAGCAGAAAGCACATTCACTCTAGTAACTGTTGAAGAAATGTTTAAAAGCCCGAAGGTTTCGTAAAAACCGCAAAAATCGTATAATACACTTATTCATATTGCATAAAAATAACATATCATAAGTAGTGGAAGAGAGAAACGAATATGATTATACTTTATTTTAGAACGACTAACACACGGATATAAAATATTGTTTTTAATTGGGCTAGAAACCCATCCATCTTGATATTATAGGGCTAAAAACCTTTTGATGAATATGATTACATAAGGGCGGGGTATTGTCTCCGCTTCCACTCTTAGGCTTCATCAGCTTTTAGTGGTTACTTTTGGCTTCCATACCATCTTATTAGGTTTCGCCCCATCAGTTTGGGATTTGAAGCCTAATGGCTTCTTGAAGCCTAAACAAGCTGTGGTCTTCCACTTAAAACTAGTTTTAAAAAATTTAGTTTAAAATAAAAAGAAGAAGTTTAAATAAGTTGAAGTCGGCTTCATTTTGAAATCATACCACTTAGAACTCAAGTCTTAGGTTTCAAAATTCTCCCAAATCTTTTATAAGATGTGACATCCTTTTATTTAGAATAAATAGAACTACAAATGGTTTTCAACGTGTTATTAATTCTAAAATTATTAACGCCTCTACATATATTTTGAAGCAAAGACATCTTAGTTGACAAGAAATTTATGTTGTATTGCTGCTTGCCATTTGGGCCTAAATGGTAAATAAAATACAAGTTGGTAAAAAAGCGCCAGATTATCCATAATTTGTGAATAAGCAATTATGTAATAATTAATGTGTGGCATAAATTAATAAATGAGAATACATATATTCTTTTGGGATCTTAAAAAGATTTTTCAACGGCATAAAAAAACACAATGGCTGAACTTTCTATTCTACCCGCTTTTGTACATCATAACCCCCTATCCCCACTCTGAAGAAAACCCCAAAACAAAAGCCCAAAAGCAAAAGCAAAAGGTGGAAAAAGAAACCAACAACCTCTACTTAAAACCCTTCACTCCACTTGCAAAACACACATATTAACTCTCTTTAATTTCTGCTCTTGCCAAGATGGAGGATGAATCAACTCCTTTCAATTGGGATTGTTACTACCAAGAAGAGGTAATAACCACTTCCTCAAAAAGTTTCTTGATTTGGGTTTAAAATTTATAACAAAATCAAGAGAGTTCAACTTTCTTTTAGTTTTGTTTGGTTTTGTGCTTATGGGTTTTGATTCTTTTTGGTTAACTAGGGGCATGGAATTGAAGAGTTGAAGCACACTTTATTGTACACATTGGAGTTGGAAACATCAATTGCTTGGGCCCATGAAGAGATTGCAAGAAAAGGAGATGAAGTTTTGCATTTCAAATGCCTCTTGACAAAGACTATGAAGGAGAGAGATGAAGCCAAACTGAAGTGTCAAGGGTTAGTTTTGGAAAACATCATTCTCCAACAAAAGATCCAAGAATTTGAAGCCAATTCTACTTCTTTTGTTAGAGCCAATCCCACTAGTTACTTGGAAGATGATCATATGTTAGGAATGGACTCGTCTTCGGGTTCAGATGAAGACTTCATTGGAACACAACGAATGGAGATGGTTCCCTTGCCGCTTGCAAAACAACCAAAGGTAGAAGTAACTGATAATGTAGTACTGACAAAAGGGTTTCCTGAGAATGGGAAGTTTTTGCAGGCCGTGGTGGAAGCGGGCCCACTACTCCAAACCCTCTTGCTAGCTGGCCCACTTCCACAGTGGCAACACCCACCACCACAACTCAACTCAATTGAGATCCCACCAGTGACAATTCCATCAACTTCCACCACCACACCATCTCGGATGCTCCTCCACCAAGACTCTTGTGTTAGCACAAGCGTTGGTGGAGGGTTGATCACCGGGAAAAGGGGTTTCGATCAAAGTTGCGAAGGAATGAGTAATGATTATAGCCCCAATACCCACACCAAGAACCAAAAGGTTGTTCACCAATAATCATTGACCAACACCTAGTGACTAGTGTTTTGATTCCCTCTCACCATAATTTAGCCACAAAATATGTCAAATCACATCCTTTTCTTTAAACTTGGAAAAGTTTATTAGGATGAAAGGGATGGCTATTATGAACTTTTGTTTTTTTCCCATTTAGAATGGTTGTACATTATTTCCCTTAGAAATCAAGTATCCTAACTATTATTAGCCAAAAAGAGAGGGCACAATCAAACCCTTGGAGCCTCTATGTTTGATTGAGGGCTTTCCTTTTTTACCTTATCCCATTGTGCTACCAAAACCTTATTGTAGGTCAGATTTGGATTAATATTTTTGACAATTATAGTATGTCATTAGAGGTTATGTGTTTGATCAATTTTATTGTTTTTTCCAATATTTTATACTTGTATTGTAATGAGAAAAAGTGTGGATTGGGTGGTTGAATTTTGGTGGGTTGTGAGCACTGAGATTATTTACATGTAGCAGTGCCATATGATTACTCTGCTTTTCCCATTTATTTCTCATAGATATATTGGTGTATTTTCTCAAAAGATGTTAAGAAATGCTTTTAATCTTTATATTTATAGTTTTATTTAAGGTTTTTTTATTTATTTATTGTGTGTGGTTACTATAGTTTAAAACTCGGGTAATATGTTATTTAATAATTTTGACATAATTTTTTTTCCATGTGCAACTGATATTCTATATTTCTATTGACCTCTAAAGTTGTTTAATATTTATAGGAAAAATTGCATATACCCCCCTACTTTGGGAAAAAATTGCATATATATCCAAAATACAAGTTTTTAATGTATAATGTACAATGTTCTTAAAGCATAATTTGGGTAAATATGCAATTTCTTAACTTTAGAGGGGGATATATACAAATGATCCATATTTATATGGTCTTTACTAAATACTAATAAAAAGACTTTTCAATACTTGAATAGTTGAATTACTTGTCAGTTATATGGAATATTTTTTTCGATAAACATTCAAATATGATGAAATCCGTGTACCAAACTATGGAGTAATAAAAATTGTATGATGATTGGTCTCCTAAAAAATATAAGGGTTTAAATTTTTTATAACTATAAGATTTGATGAATTATGAACTAATAAGTTATTAAAAAATATAAATTTATGTTTTAGAAAACTAATAATGGAACTAGTTTCATGGAACAATTATATTAAAAATTAGATTAGGGTGTGTTTAGTCTGTATAATTTTCTGTAACAACAACAATAATCATACCCAGTAAAAGAGTTTGTGAAGATAATTTGAAGGATTTAGAATTAATTAAAAAAAAGAAGTTAAAACCGTAACACATTTGAATAACACAACAATAATAAAGAAATTCCGCGTATCACTATCGACACCACCTATATATCAGTCACCGTCGCAGCCATCAGTACTGTCACTGCTAGAACCTATCACCAAGTAACGGCTTGCTACGGAAAGTTGTCGTCCCACTACATCGCCTGCTACCGACATTGGTTGTCTGCAACTGAAGGCACCGCCAACTCTAGAACGCCCCCCCCCCCCCCCCCCTACGATAGTGAGAAGTGGTTTGTGGCTAGCTGTAGAAGAAGCAGAGGATGATTGATGTCCAGAGGCAGCAACTTCATTCTGGACCAAATTATACTATAATGTGAATAAAAATAAACATGTCATAACAATATATTTCAAATTTTATAAAAATTATATTTTATAAGTTATAAATAAAATACGAAACATTAAATATAAACTTATAAGTAGAATACGTGTCATCGTGTGGTTGGACATAAAAAAATTATAGAGTTTAAATGGCAAGTTTATTTAAAGTGTGTGATGACTTTTTGTAAGGTTTTAAGGGGCTTAAATGGTAATATTCAAAACCAAGCTTAGGCTCTCTCCAACGCTGCCTACATGGCAGCGTCCTTCGGTGGTGAAAATGTGAGATGGCAACAACCTTGTGAGGGGGCGAGGTAGGTTGATGAAAAGTTGATGTGACTGTTGATTAAGATTGTTAGAATAATGGTTGTTAGCGTTACGGATACTTTTATAATTGTATCATTTGTTTTAATAGATGTACAATTTATGATCAGAAAAAAAAAATCTTGTAAGTTCGATAAATGTTAAATATAGAATGTTATACTATTTTGATAAAGTAGAACATAAGTGTTTGCATATATCTTATCTTTAGAATCTTTGTGTTTATTAAGTGCATCTATGATGCATGGTGTGTGTCTGCCACTAAAATGGCATCTATAACTAACTCACTCATACTTTCAACTGTTAGCTTATAATTCATTATGATGTAATCTCACATATTACTCAACTGATTTAGGAAAATTAGAATTCAAAATGGTCAGCAGGTATACATTAACACCATACATCACATCACACCATTTATATCACACTTAGTATTGGAAGATGGTGTTATCCAGTCATCGCCTACATGGCATGATAACACCAATTTATCACACCAAGTATACCAAATTCTCTGAAGAGAAATCATTAAGTTAAAAACGAAAATTAGCAACATTTTAAAAGTTACATGTGCAAATCAAAAGAAAAAGTACACGGATCGCTTCAAGATATATTATTTAGCCTTTATTTGTTCGTGATGTTGGGTTTCGAACAGTGGTATACGGGTGTCCGGTGACGTTAAAAAAAACTTATCCGTTAATTAAAAACATTACCGACCGGGTTTAGTAAATTAAGAGTTTAAAACAGATTAAACCGGTAATCTGTTTACACAGCGGAATAAATAAATTTACTAATTAAGACGCGTAAACCGTAGGTGTCGAAAATGTGTCAACAGGATCACGATTACCAAAATCACACAAACACCATTTCCCGTTTAACCAGTTAACGCGAAAATACAAACGATTACATTAATCGAAATAAAACATCTAAACTAAAGCAGAGTTTAGATATACCTTTGCGGTCTTCTAACAAACGCTAGAGACACTGAGGGACAACATGATGACGCTAGGGTTTTCACGGAAAAACCGATCCGACGTTCGGATCTAATCGTTTTGCAAATCGCAAGAAGCGTCTTAAACCGATTCGTTGTAAACGGAAACGATTTGGTTTATGGTGGCGACTAGCGATCACCAATCTAATAAGACGACAATGGCAGCTAGGGTTTTAGCCGGAACGATTACTACGATTACGACAACGAGGGCTCACACTCACTAAATCGTAATAACGACAATAACAGTGAGTGGTGAAAGCTCGTGGTGAAACGGAGAAAACTAGGTCGTGACGGTGACCTAGAGTGGCGGCGGCGTCGGCTCCAAGGAGGAGGGACGGCGCCGGCGGCTCCCAAGGAGGAGGGGACGGCGACGGCGAAGGATGGCGATGGTGATGAGGACGTCGTCGATCAACACACAAAAGGTCGCCTCGAGTTCTCTCGGAGTTCGCCGACGGCTTAGGTTCCATGAGGGAAGAAAGCAGTGGTGGTGGTGTCGTGATAGAGGGAGAGCCGATAGAGTGAGGAGTTGCGAGGGAGAGAGGGGGACGACACAAGTGTGGCACAAGGGTGGAACCCCAAACCCTAATCTCTAGTTGCTTATTCATAAGCAACTAATTTCCGATTAGCCCCCCCTCGTAAATCTCTTTCACTAATAAACCACCACATCTTTACGATTAATTAATAAAACACTTTTATTAATACAAGATCGTAAATACGAGAAAACATAAACACAAATAATCTTTTATTTGTTTTTATCAAGTTCACCGTAAACGTTTAATCGATAAATCGATACGTTTAATTCTCCGTACATTATCGCAAGGATAATGATTCGTAATTAATTAAATGTTTAGTAATCAAGGATAAACATAAATTTATTCCTTATTTCCGTGAATTACCGGTTAACCAAGTAAGCGGATATTTATCTCGTTGCCCTCAATGTAACTCTTTACGGGTCTAACCGGGTCGGGTTCTTGGTGTTGTCGGGTCTGGACATCCATTATCCAACAATCTCCCACTTGGACAGAGTCCGACAACATTAGAAGAAACAGTCAGAGGTGTTCTAGCTACACATGGCTGTCCCAACCAGTTATGACACTTCAAGTCAGTAACCAAGGTATATCTACAAACTCGCGTTGTAGTTTAGACTTCTGGTAATTCAAAGTCATTAGTTCCTTTCCGTATAAGACATCAACTGAACAAGAGACATGGATTTAATTTATTCTCTTTAACGTTCAATTATTCTATTTCTCATGTACTAGTTCGAAGCGATCCAAAACAAACACACATTAGGTTTGGGTAAGGCCTTCCACTTAACACTTGGAACTCACGAGAGGGCCCAGGATGTCTAGCTATTGCAGTATTAGTGCAAGAGTACATAATCCCATCTTGACTACATACAACTCCCACTAAGCATCAGATCCATTCCCAAAAGTAGTCTTTCCTAGCAGTTACGCGACATCGTATACTACAATCAAAGAACAGTCTTTGGCAAACGGGAGGTAGCATATGTATCTCAGGTCAAAGGACACTATTGAGTATACCATTTTAATCAATTTTGTCTTATGATTAAATCCATGAAGACAATTTGATACGAGTTACGTCACACCGTCATTCTCTAATGAGGTCTGTGAGTCTGGAGAGTCAACCCTTTGAGTCCAGAGTCAGAATAGTCATAGATCAGTTTTGTTCCCACAAATTAGATCGACTACGGATGGTTTTTAGAATATTTCACTAAATATTCATGGATGTTTAAAACGTATAAAATTCGAACACGTTTCGCAGAATTCGAAATTTACATCTAACTCTTTAGATCAGATTGAATGATTTGGTGCAAACGTTAAAGTTCGACATCCCAACACTAAAGTAGAACATCAATGTAACGTAGAATTCAGGTAATACGTAACAGTATTAGCTTATTTGATCAAACTTTGATCAATGGAACTGTGAATTCTCGTGCTAAGTTCTTAGTCTGTGTTTTGGTTTTGCATGTTTAGTTGTTTCATTAGTTTTTGGTGTTTCTCATGAGCAGCAAAGGTACCTAAGTGAATTTGAACGTGTGATAAAACTCGTGCCCTTGGTATTCACACAGATTACTGTGTTATCACAATGGCATGTTAATTGATTATTTACAGAATTGAATTAACCTTCTTTGAATGTACGCTTACATTCATGGTTCAAAACTTCACTTAAGGTGGCTAGTTGTTTAGTGAGTATGATCGAGTACTCATCATGAACATTCGTCATCATCAAGATAAGTTTAGATGATTAGGTTTTTCCAGTTTGTGTCATTTGTGTAACTCTTTACAGTGACACTCATGCAACATCCCTATGTTGGATAGTTCTTGTTTCATAGCTAGTATGACACGACTTGTTTCAAGAAATTGAATATATATCTGAGGATGCCATTCCTGAGATGTTTTTCAATTGTAGGATGTTCTTAAAACTTGGAGATAAATTTGAGGCTTCATTACAAGTTTAAATCAGTAAACTTAAATGAACATAGGATCAACACTTAATCGTTATCCCGATAAGGATTGGTGGTGATGCTCCCACTTGCTTTGTGTAGACGATGCATTCTTATAACCATCCTTCTTTCAAACCGTTAGGATCTTTTGTTTTGCAAGATAACTCTTAGCAAAAGGTTCTTCATTTACCAGAACGAAGTAATTTAGTTTCATAAACACAGTTACGAATCTAAATTGATTAATATCCAGTTGTCATGTCACATACATGAGATAGCAAGATGAAATCAAACTGCCAGAGTTTGATGGTATGCTAGATACAATCATCTTTGCGTTTGAAAGGTGTTGCGTGCTAGACGCCATGATGATTATTCTATCAAAGTATCGAGTCTGCTTTGGGATTGTGAATCAAATCCAATGACCAACCAATAATGGAAGATTTTATACAAGTAAAATCCTCATTGAGTTCCATTTGGAATTATCAGTTATTTAGAATGCTAACATGTTTTCAATATAGCAACAACATTTGTTGTGAAAAGATGTTTGTCTAGTAAGTCTTAAATAATTACAAGAGTCATAGTGCACTGTTCGGTATTTCCTATAGAAACCAGGTTTCTTTAATAAGGAATTCAGATGCCCATGCATAAGGAAAAATGGACGTGCACAACTCAAACTTGGTCTCCCGCAAGACTCCTCTTGAACCAATTTGAGTCGCAAGTGATCGGTGAGGAGGTGATTCGTGGGTATAAGGTGTGAACGGCGGCCATTGGCATGTCATTAGTCATGTGTTTATTGGCTTTCAAACTTAAAACCAAAATCCTCAGAATGTAAGCGACATGTGCTTAGCAGGATTTTAACACATATGAGTACAAGCTAGTTGTAGTCTTCGACTTTCAAGGTGATGTACGTATATATCTGTTTATGACCATCATGGTCATATGCACATAACTTAGTGCATTTATATAACATAATCAATCAGGTGATTGTGTTACATAAGCAGCATTGGTGACTTGAACTTTTCCAAACAAGCGTTTGAACTCAGCAAAGGACCTATTGTTTAAATTGACGAAATCAAGCAAGTGATTTCAGAAAAGTTCAACTTGATATAATGATTTCTCAAGCTACACAATTTCAAAAAAAACATATGGTTCTATGAATTAAGGTAGGTTGATTATTCATGTTGTAAAAAGTACAATGAGAATAAGAGATGTCATAGCCTTAATGGATTAAGACAGAACAATTGTTCTTCTTTTGCATTTAGGCTAGTCTCATGATCATTAAATCAATAGCACCAGGCTTAGCGTCATGTTATATATGTTTGAATCTAATCTACAAACAAAGTGAAACATTTTCAAGTGTAGAAAAACATGCATATTAATAAAGTTTGAACCGGAAACTTTAGTGTATGTTCGAGATTCAAACAAAAAGCAAAATTGTATCATCCTGGACCCCGCCAGGGAAAACAAACAAGTTGTTTAAAGATATTACCAATAATTAAAAACGACATGATCTTTATTCAAAGTTTGCAATCATGCAAAGATGTCATGTCTTCTTGGTTGTCTTGCTTTCTACGACTTCACGTTCCTACAAAATGTAAAGTATGTCAAACATATATTTTGAAGGATCAAGTGAAGTGGTTTATAACATGAGGTAATAGATATATATACCTCCGGAAGTGCCTGCATCGGCCTTCTTCCCTTTCACCTTGGCAAGATATTCTAGGTAGTTTCTCTTACAGTGCCCCATCTTTTGGCATTCGAAGCTCTGGCGCTTATCTTGCGGCGGTGCCTTCGAAGTCCTTGACTTGCCCTTTGCGGTGCTACTAGAACCTCTAGCAGCAGCGCCCTTGCCTCTCTTCCTTTGCCCAGGCTTCCTCTTAACCTCAGGTTTCTTGACACCTTCGGATCGGATGGCGAGCACATCATTCGACTTGGCTTTGCTGTTGTTACCGTTGAGAAAATTAATCTCAGCAGTCTTCAACATGCCGTGAAGCTCGGTCACTGTCTTAACCAGGCTGTTCATATTAAAATTGATCTGGAAAGGAGTGAACGCGCTGGAAAGAGAGTGGAGGATCAAATCCGTCGCCATTTCCTGAGAAATGATGTAATCGAGCTTCGCAAGTCGGTCGATGTAGCCCTTCATCTTAAGGACATGGGCGCTGACAGGGCTACCTTCAGCCATTCGACAGGTGATTAGCCTGACAACGGTTTCGTAGCGTTCCTGTCGGGCCTGGGTTTCAAACATGCCCTTAAGTTCCCCGATCATCTGAAACGCCGTCCTGTCAACCATGCTCTTCTGAATTTCAGTAGACATGGTCGCCAGCATGAGGCACGCAACTGAGTTTGCATCCTTTCTCAGTGCCTCATGTGCAACGCGAGCAGCCGCAATATT
>JBCNJP010007753.1:0-17389 GCA_039602395.1 Deinandra increscens subsp. villosa
TTAATAATAACAGTTTAAGCTCATTTACACCATAATATACTAAGTATAAAGACCGAGTAAAATAATATTTTTGTGCTCTCATCGGTGCATTAAGCATATAATTAATATGAAATAGAGTGTGTCTGAACACCACTCATCAGTCAGTTGTTTGTTAGAATATATATATTTGGTATATATTCATTAATATTAAATGGCCATTATAATCATTTATCTTATTTAATTATTGATCTCATTACCCTACTTAGGCATTTATTCGATGGATGTAATTGCCCTTACTAGATAATTAGGGTTTCTCCTTGGGTGTATAAACAGAGATCATAGGGAGAGATTAAACACCTTAATCACACACATATAATTCGTGATCCCTCTCTCTCCCTCTCTAAATTCGTAGCCTCCAATGTTTACCTAATCACCATCCTAATAGTACACCCTAAATGGGAACTCGATCAGCGTACCAGATGGATTATCTACACATCACTGACATCAATGATCTGCCAAACATGTAATCTTTAATTCTTATCTGCTTATTATTCATACGATTCAAGATTCGTTCAACATGTGGCATCAGAGCATTATGATGATTAAACGAATTATAAATCTGAATTCGTTCATATATTTGACTGCTATGATTTTCAAAAATTATATCTAATCAATAAACTGTGATTTTCGAATCTGACCATAAGACCTTACATGTCTCTAATATCATTTTCTTAAACAACCCTAATAATTGTCAAATCTGTTTTTCGAAATCATACGAAAAACCTTAAGATTTTTCATCCAAAATTAAGAGTTTTCGCCCCATGAATTAAGAGTTTTCGTCCCAAAATTTGAGTTTTCGCCCAGGGCCGGACCGGATACTCCCTGACCCGACCGGATACTCCCTGACCCGACCGGATACTCCCTGACCAGAAAGGATACTCGATCGGATACTCTATGACCGGACCGGTTACTCCCCAGGCCGAACCGGAGACACTCAGGCCGAATCAGAGACCCTCCAGGCAAACCGAAAACTTGCTAACCGGATACCCATTTTCGACCGGATACCCCTCTGAATTTTTTTTCGGGGGCTTACTATCAATTTTGTTTGTATAAACCTTATAAACTTACGTTTTTACAAAACCTAGCACCAATTAAAATCAGCTAACAAATTGACTTGTCTTATTTAAGTTAATAACGGACATCTAATAAGGTTTTAATTCTGGCCAAAGCTGATTTGTTACCTATATAATGTCATTTAACTTCATCTTACAAGTCAACTTATTAACACTGATTTACAATCAAAATTAGAATAATTTATTAACTTGTCTAAACTAAGTTGATGACATCTTCAAAAGTGGTAATTATGGCCAAAGCTGATTATTACCTTAATTAATGTCATTCAATTTTACAATACAAGTTGACTTATTTAAATTAAACTAATTTATTTGCTTAACTTGATAACATATATAAAACCTCAATTCTGGCCAAAGCTGATTCGTCGTTTTTACAATGTTCATCAACTAACATTAAGCATTCGCCTTATACATACATGTGTTTCCTTTCTGGCCAAAGCTGATGGGTCACACCTATATTAAGCGAAACTAATCTGTGCATAAAACTTAAGTGTATCATTTCTGGCCAAAGCTGATGTATTACACTATTTCTGCACATACCCTTATTTTTTTCATAATGCTTAGGTGATAGGCAAGTAACCAAAGCGAAAGCCGATTCATTTAAGTATAACGTAACTAGTCTATTATTTTAATGTTGTAATAGACTATATCACATCTTCATTGTTTAAATTTTGCCTTATCTTTGTGCCTTATGTTAATGCCTTATTAACTATGACTTAGTTTATGATAATACATCATTATTATGCCTTAGTTCATGATTATGCATCATTATTATGCCTTAGCTAATCATTATTAACTGTGCCTTAGTTTTAAGTAGCCCATGGAATCACTCTTAGATCTTTTTTTTAATTTAACATTTAATCTCCGTAACTAATCCACTCCAAATTTATAATCACTAACTGTTTCCATAAAAGTTTTCATCTTATCATAATGATCTTGATTATCTGCTAAGACAAAAGACTCTCATTGCTTTACCATATAAATATATTACAGTTAGGGCATTATAAATGAGTAAAGTCAAATGTCTCTTATGACAACCAAGATTCCCTAAGTATTAAAATCAGGAGAGATGTTTTAGATTTCCTTATCTAAAAATTGTGTGAGTAATAAAAATTCAAATAAACTTCTTAAATGCATGCAAACACTTTACATCTAATGATGCTTAGTACAAAGTGTAAATTAGGTTAATGATTTAGTGAACACATCATAATAATCGAAAACATGACCTTTAAAGGGCTCAGACATGTTTCGAATTAAAGTTCTTCTAGTGCATTTCATAAGGAATACTTTCTTAGCACACTCAAAGATTTTTTTTAAATCAGTCATCACTCACAAGTACCAAAGGAAAGTGAGTGTATGACAACATTGTGCATAAATGATGAATAATGCCTTAAACTAGAAAAGCAGATTTGTTCACCTAAACATCACTAACCCTTATAAAATGAAAAAAAAATTAACTTAAATAAGGGGGATAATTCTAATTTCTAAAATAAGATACAAGAAACTTCCAGTTCTAAGTCCTTAATGGAACAACTGGCTATCAAAGAATAATCGATAATGATAATTATGCCCATTAATTCTCAAATTAACACGTAAGTGAACTGTAGATACATAATCTGTGCGTCGTGTGAAGTATCAAGTCAACACAAGATGAAGATCAAGGCAAAGAATAGCTGTCAGTCAAACCTGGTCCGAACCTGGAGTTCGGATCAGGCGAACCTGAAGTTCGCCTGAGGTTCGGCCAGTCGCATATATATAGAAGTTTTGTCTTTGTAATCTGTGAAGGAGCGTGTGAGAATTGTGCTTAAGTGTGTGTTTACAACGGTGTATCTCTGAGTCTCTGTTCTTTGTGTTTCTAAGTTGTAATTGTTCTATTGATCAATAAAACAACTCTTAATTACGTGTTTCGTATCCGATATAGCTAGATTGAGTAGACGATCCGATGCTCACGTATTTTCAAGTGGTATCAGAGCTATCCGGTTCATTCTACTGATCTGTGGTTGCTATTTTTGGTGTTTTCGAAACAAAATATGTTGTTTTTTTGGTGATTTTTGAGTGTTTTTACGAGTTTTTTGATCATTTCGATCGAGCATTTCATGCAAATTTTACTCCTAAATCATTCCTTATCACTTTTTCTGATCAACTGATGCAAATCTCGTCAAAATCTGTCCAAAATCGAGCGTTTTGAGTGAAACATGGTTAGGTTCGGCTGAAAGTTTTCAGTGTTTGGAATAACTTCTCCGAACTCCACGTTCGGCTACTGTTCACTTGTCCGAAGTCTAAGTTCGGTTAGGGTTCGGCTAGCGTTCGTCTGTCCGAAGTTCAAGTTCGTCCGAAGGTTCGGATAAAGTCTCTGTTCGGAACAGGTTCAGATAGATTCGGGTTCGGAAAAGGTCCGGGTAGTGTTTTTCAGTTCGGATAAATTTGTGTTCGGCTAACGTTCGGCTAAGCTAGGTTCTGGTGAGGTTCGGATATAGTTCGGATAACATATTAAGGTATGGATAAGGTTCGGACAATTATAATTCAAATTTTCAAAGATGTCGGAATTTCAAGCGTTTACGGCTATGAAAAATGCGATGCAAACAATGCTGAACTTTGACAACGAAATTGGAACAAGTCAGAAAGTTCCCAAGTTGTTGAAGTTGGAGGATTATCAAAATTGGAAGCAACGATTTTCTACTTACATAAGCACGAATGATATCGATTTATGGATTTCGATTAAGAAGCTTTACCAACATCCAACTGATCAAGGAGATTTCAAAGAAGTTCATACGTTTGATAATGTTGAAAGGAAACTTTATGAGCTTGAGCAAAAAGCGTTTGGTTATCTTACGATGGCATTACCCACTGAGTTGTTATATCAATTAAGTACTTGCAAGAAATCAAAACAATTGTGGGATGCTCTATCAGTAAGGTGTGAAGGGAATGATCAATACAAGAAGAGTCAGAAGAAGGTGTTAAGTAAAGAGTTTGATAATTTTCAACATTACGAGAATAAAAACATCACGGCTCTTATATCAAGATTGTCACATCTTATAAGTGAATTGAAGATTGTGGGGATTGACAAAACGGATGAATAGTTAAAAGAAAAGATTATGGAGGCTTTACCAGAAAAATGGGAAAATGTGTTGTTGCTTACACATGATAAAGAATTTTCCACATTGACATTTCATGATCTAACTGGTAAACTTCATGCCCGTGAGATGGAAATGATGAATTCCAACAAGTCCAAAGCAAATTTACAAAATCCAGAATTGTATCATGGTGAGAATGCTGCTAGTATGACGGCTAAGACTAAACCAAGTCTGAGTTATGCACCACCTAATGCTTTCATTGGAAATATTTCTGAAAATTCTGATAATAATTCATCACGGGGTTGTAGCTTTACAATTCCAGGATCATCAAATCAGAATGCTTTTTCTGCTGAAACAACAAATGATTGTGCTAGAATGATTGCTGCTTTAATTTCTTCATCTTTTGGATTGGTTATCAAGAATGTTGCTGATGCAAAAAATAACTAGAGATGATCTTGATGAACTTGATGATGATCAATTGAATGAATTATATTTATCTTGGAAATATGCTATGTTGGGTCAAAGATCAAAAAGGTTTTTCAAGAAACATGGAAGAACTACTTCTGATTTTAATGGGAAATTGGGTTTTGACAAATCAATGTTGAAATGTTACAAGTGTTTAAAGCTTGGACATTTTGCTAGAGAATGTCAGCAGGCACATGCTAACAAACCTGGTTTTACATCTAATATTGGTTCTCAACCATCAGCAAGTAATTCAAACAAGAAACTTTAACAATTCAAAATGATCGTGTTTATGATTGGGGCAAACATTTTGATACATCTGCTTTGATTGTCACACATGAGCAAGATGAATATTATTCAGATTCTAGTTCGTATGAAGCTGCTGAAAATGAAAATTTTGAATCCAAAATTGAAGATTTGATGAAAGAAAAGGAATCTTTGATGGAAGAAGTCAGGATGCTCACTGCTGAACTTAAATTGGTTAAATCAGATTTGGAGATTTCAAAGGAACATGAGAAGGAATTTGTGTTGAAAAATACTTCTTTGTTGAAGGAAGTGAATATGCTTAATGAAGTTCTTTATTCAGTCAAAGAATATGTAAAGATGCTTGAAACAAAGAATGAAACGTTACTGGAAGAAAAGGAGGAGTTGTTTAAAGAAGTCAAGAAATGGAAGGATGAAGCAGAAGACACTGCAAATGATTTTTAAAATTTGTTTGATAAATCAAAAATCAAGCTTGATCTGCTCACAAAGAATTCTGAAGAATATATTGCTAAAATTGAGGCATATCAAGTTGATATGGAGAAGTTGTTAGATGAGAAGAGAGAGTTGGTTAGTGTTAATAAAGTGCACACTGCGAATCTGGAAATCCAAAAGCGAAATGAGGATAAATTGAAGAAAGAATTATTTGAAGGGCTTGATAATCTTCGTTTGCAAAAGTTTGAAAATCATAAGGTTGCAAAGAGATTGATAGCTACAAAGAAGGAGTTAGCTGAAGCTCAACAACAAATTTCTGGCTCAAAGATTCAAGTAATTGATGCTAATCGAATGCTGAATAATGTCTCAAATTCGCAATTGTTCACGAGTTTCTTAGCAAATGATGTCAATTTTGAAAGAATGTTTGACAAAACCGCATCACCCCCAACTAATATCAAAGAAGCGGTTAAAGAGGTGAAAGAAAAAGTGGAAGACTATGATTATTCAAAGTTTTTATTATCAATTTCAGAAGAAGAGAAGCTTGTGAAGAAGAAGAAAAACAAGAAAGCTACAAAGAAGAAGGGAAAGAAATCTGAAATTCCTCCCGCTCCAAAGTTTGTATCTGGCTCCACGTCAATTGAAAATGAGAAATCAACTACATCTAGTGAGAAGATTCCATCTCAACCTGATTTTGATGAGACGATATTCTATGAGAAAAAGAATGTGAATGAAGTAAAAGCTAAGTTTTCAAGGTTGGCAAAGAATGGACATCAGAATTCAAATTCTGAGGAGAAGATTTCTGACAAAAATGTTGGTTTGGGTTTTAGTGCACAGCATGATCAAACTGAGGAGGTTTCAGCTTCAAAACCACAAAATCTGAATAAAATCAAGCTGAAGCAAGTGAAGAAGGAGGTTTTCAAGGCGGATAAGGTTCAACCCGAACGGTTTTACAAACTCAAGGGTTCGGAACAAATCTTTTCTGATAAAGAATTTACACTTCACTTCGTGGATGCTCAAAAGATTTCTGAAGTTTTTGTGAAGGAAGGGGTTTCAACAACCTTGAAGAATCAAAATGCAAAATTTTCTTCTGATGGTTCTATCTCTAAAAGCCCAACATCTAAATGGGTTCATGATCACAGACATCAGGTATATGATTCTTCTTTTAATCATGTTAGAGATATTCATGTTTGTAATCCTATGCAGGCACCTAAACGGTGGGACCAAACTAAACGCATATGTTATATTTGCCGCCAAAAAGGGCATATGGCAAAGGATTGTCCAATTTCTGTTGTTTCAAATCAAAGATCTCAAAAGATACTAGTTTTTGGTAAACCTATCCAAACAAAGTTCTTTGATGAACAAGGCAGAGTTTTTGATGAATTTGAGCCTGCATTCTTTCTAAAACAAAAACGTTTTGTTCCAATTTTTCAAAAGGTTTAAAATGTAGGTTCTTCATCAGAGACACCTGTGATTAATTCATCAAAAACTGAATTATCAAAACAACAACTCTGGAACCTAAGGTGGTTTCAAAGCAAAACCAGGACACTGGTTGACCAGAAGCAGTCACTTCGGGTCAAGTTAAAAACTAATGAGTTTGACCAGTGTGCAGGTACTTCTAGAAGACCTATCGACGATTGCAAAGTTGTTAATGGAGGAGTATTCTGCTTAACTTAAATTTTCTGATATATCTTACTAATCTGCAAGTTTTCTGAAACTTTAAAATGCAAGGTATCTGTGTTGGTTGATCAATTTTCTTTCTTTATGTTTCGTTTTTGTTTTCAAAAGAAAATTGATAAAAGCCAAAAATAGAGACTTGTTTTTGTAAAATGAAAAATCCAAAAATAGAGTTTTTCATTTTAAGGGGGAGAATTGCATGTAAGGGGGAGAAATTGAGAAAATGCATGTTATGGGAAGAAGATGAATACATGCAAAATATATGGTGAAGGTGAATACATGCAAAATATATAAAATTTTGAGAAATTGATCATTGGAAAATGATGGTACATTGGCTTACGTTTCTGACTCATAGATAGAGTAGATGAAAGAGCCATAAGATCATTGTTTGATATGCTTGGTAGGCTCGACAAATCAGAAAGTATTCAGATGTGATATACACTAAATACTAATGCTTGATCATGTGGATAACATCATGAAGCGTATTTCATGACAAAAAGAGAAAAATAAGTGTGAAAAACAAAATGAGAAGTCACTGTGTATACATGTGTTCATTTTGCAAAGATTTAAACTTGTTTGATTTTCTTTATTTTGTCAAACGATCGGACTTTCTCTGCATATCGAAAGATCGACCTTATTTTCTTTGGTGTTTCGTATAACTCATCGGACTTTCTCTGCGTGTACGGGAGTACCGACCTGATTGTTGTTGGGTTATACAATTTCAACTTGTTTTATCTTTCTTATTTTGTTAAATCCGAGGCCTTATCTGCGTATCGAAAGATCGACATTAAGGTAGACGATTTAACGTTCTTATTTCTTTTTGCATTGAACACAGTTGACAATATCATAAAAATATTATGCTTTGTGATAATCACAAGTATAATCACACAAGAAAAGGAAGTAATCACACAAGAAAAAGAAAATGTTTGAATATGTCTCATAGTGTGGGATACACTGGTCAAAGCAAATCTAATCAATAACTTAGCATATCCAAATGTTATGAGTATGATTCTGCCTAAGTTTAAGATGGACAAATTATACCGGCAATCAACATGACTTATGTGCTTTAATTAGTTGAAATTGAAGTGTAGTTCAGTGCGTTATGTTCAATATGATCCCGTATAGTGATCTTTCTCATACCAAAAATAGAATTTGATTTTGTATTGCAATTTAATTTCATTTCAGAAAAGTACAAAAAGATTTTTGGTGTATTTTAGCATAAATTTGGAAAATCAAAAAGACTTAAGGTTTGTTTTGATATAAACTTTCTAAAAGCCAAAAATATTTTGTTTCTGCTTTATTTTCGATCTGATCAACACGTGATACAAATCAAATTTTCAAAATCATATCTTGGAGTCTTGAATAGACTTTTTGTGCCGAGATTATTTAAATTTTGAGCAGGTTGCTAAAGTGAAAGATATTATAACTTCAAATCTTTTGAAGCTGCTGATAGAGACAGAGATACACCGGACATCGTCAAGTATTCAAGATCAAGTTACGATCAAGTTGAGGAAGAGTTTGTTCGAAGATTTATTTCATTGGATGGGCGAATTCTGCACTTGAGGGGGAGTTTGATTGAAGATACAGTTTTGATGATGTTAAAGATAATGCACACGACGAGGGGGAGTTTGTAGATACATAATATGTGCGTCGTGTGAAGTATCAAGTCAAGACAAGATGAAGATCAAGGCAAAGAATAGCTGCCATCCGAACCTGGTCCAAACCTGGAGTTCGAATCAGGCGAACCTCAAGTTCGCCTGAGGTTCGGCGAGTCGCATATATATAAAAGTTTTGTCTTTGTAATCTGTGACGGAGCATGTGAGAATTGTGCTTAAGTGTGTGTTTACAACAGTGTTTCTCTGAGTCTCCGTTCTTTGTGTTTCTGAGTTGTAATTGTTCTATTGATCAATAAAACAACTCTTAATTACGTGTTTCGTATCCGATGTAGCTAGATTGAGTAGACGATCCGATGCTCATGCATTTTCATGAACCAAAAGAAAAACTAAAATGCGAGTTAGTGACACAATTAATGTCAAGGTTTTTCAAACCATGAAAATCTATCATTGTACTGACTTTATGATACCTCATTATGATCCAACATCACTTGGAACTTAGTATCATTTCTAAAGTAAGACATTGACGGTTATAAGGTTTCATATTGCCATGACAAAGTCACTATTATCTTAAACTCTCAATGTCGTTGGTTATAATTGTTTAGTTGTGTTCTATTGGATAGAAATCTTTATAACTTATAACTAGATAATAAATGTTCACAATCTTTGTTATCACGTAAATGAGAACTTAACAAAGACAATATATGTATAAGGGAATAAACAAGGTTCCACTAGGAGTTCTAACTACCAAAACTCAATCTTATTATTGGATCTTATCCTAAAATGGAATATCTGAGCATAAAACATTTATAACTCACATAACTGATTATTTATTCTTGTACTTAATTAAGGAGGAACATCTTTCTCACCTTAAACCTTTTAAGGATGAAGTTGAAAACCAACTTAACCATATAATGAAAGTTATGAGATTAGATATAATAGATTAAATACTAAGATTGACATACAAATAATGGTAACAAACTTAATCCGTTAGGATCATAGAAGTGTGAACCAGTAGATCATGTATCATGTATGGAACTTCTTGAAAGATACATCTTTAAGCTATGCATCTAAGTATCCTTACAAACATGATAATAAATATGTCATCTAAGTTATACATCTATTCCTATAGACGAAGGCTCTATATACAACAACTCATATGCTAAACAAGGTTACCTAATAGATCCCCCTAAAATTCTTTCTGAAATCCAGACATGAAGGCAGCTAAGTATAAAGACATATAATTAGTTGTTAGCCGTGATTAAACCTTAAAAAATCCTCAACACTAAGCATGTTGCATGCCAAATTCCTAAGAAATTCTAAGATTAGTGGGAGCAATCAAAGTCCATATCAATGATTTCTTTTCCGAGGTCAGTGGGAATAGTAAAAGTCCTTATCCATGACTTGCCTAAAAGTACAAGAGGCGGGGGGAGAGACAAAGTTAAATTTAATCTCTGAATTTAACTTCGATCACACCTCTTGTACACCACGCTACCATAACACTGATCCACTTCCACACACTTAGAATATAATGTTACTCCTAATATACCTGACTTAAATAATCAAGAGGAAATATATGAAACTATTAATGTTTTTGCTTCAACCCATTAGATTCAGCTTAGTAGGTCATCAAGGCATGAAGTTGCCTATTAACTTTGATGATTATGATCCTACCTTAATAAAGCTTACATGGATATTGAAAAGATTACTAATCATACCTCTTATACTAGAGCCATTATTAGCAATCAATCAATCATCTGATGGAATAAAGCTATTATTAATGAGCTTAACTCCCTAAATTAGAATAACGTTAGAAGTTTAGTTTTCTATAGCTAAACTGAAATCCGAAAGGAGAAATTGAACGTTATAAACCGTGGTTGGTTTCTAAAGTCTATTAACAAGTTAAGAACTCCTTTTCTAAATGATTCTTTGAGAGACCATCATTGTCCTTATTGCTCACTCATAATTACGAGTGACATTTAATGGACTTACAAAATAGCTTTCCTTAATACTCACTCAACATAAATATATGTTCATAAACAAAACTCAAGGTTTCAAGCCTGAATGTTAAAGAACACTTAGTCTTTAAGATGAGTAAATTCATATAAAAGGCTAATATAAAGCAAACTTACAAGTGAATTTAAAGTTTGATGAAATTATAAATGTAATCATTCTTCATCAAGAATAAGTGGATAAATGGGCCTACCTTAAGATGAGTGGGAGAAACTAATACAACACTTGCCCTTAGATACATTATTTTAGGCAAGTAATATATTAGTTTTGTTGCATGAGTTAAGGCGACTTATAATTCTCGCATAATTTTGATATTAAAATCTTGGAGATGCTTCTTGTGCAATAAGCATCAAAATGCACCAAGACCAACTTATTGAGACATTAATTAAGTCTTATAAAATTTAACTATGTGTTTAGCACATTACAACATGTAGCGTTGCTCACAGTCTGTAACTCTTGTAACTAAAGGAGATTAATAATAAAGGTTCAAATAATTAAATCTTATACTTCATTAGTTATAAGTCTTATGTATGTTCAAGTCTATACTCGTTTAGATATCGCCAACATTTCTCAAATACTAGAAATGATAAAAATCATTAGTTCATTATAAAGCATCTAAGATGGCATTTCACTATCTATAAGAAACGAAAGACTATAAATTTGAACTATAGAAGAAGTGAGAAACTTAAAGTAGTTGACTATCTCTAAATTTTGACTTTATTGTATTTAAAGGAGATGAAATGTCAACTTAGGGGTATATCCTTATGTCTACGGACAGATTTATCTAATGGATTATAAAGGAGTCATAAGAAACTGATAACAACAACCTAAGTTATGACATAATATGTTTGTCACTAAACGTTGTTGGAAAATTTAGCAGTAGACTCATTATTCTGAAACTCCAGATAAATAACATATTGAAGACTTATTGTAATAAAGTCAGCTACCCTAATCTTTTAAAACAGTAATTGTTTGACTGGAGCTGCACTAAATTTCCGATACAAGATTATTGTTCATTTAAGAACAAGTAGAGGAAACTAAGTCCTTGTATTGAAAACATTCATGATATGCTTAAGGTACCTATAACTAAAGTTCTATCCTCCTAAGTCTTTTTTAAGAGCTTATAATGAAGACGAGGTTTAACCATATCACAATATGAATGACTAATTATTAATTATTCCTCATCCGTTTTGATTTGTTTGTCTCTGAATATGTTATGCATGCCTAACGGGACATATAGACAGTTTATATACAAATCAAAGTTAAGGGCTTATTCTTGTCAATAATTCTGAATTTTGGATGAATTTTAAATTTGGGATTGTCGTATGATTAATGGGGGTCGAGCCAATTCTATGACTGTATTTTTCTGCTGCAGTTCTGGTTTAAAATTAAAATGAGTATTAAACCCTGATCAGGCTTATCTAATAACTCATCATAAATGATTACTCGCCCAAGTGGGAGAATGTTAGAATATTAGAATATATGTATTTGGTATATATTTATTAATATTAAATGGCTATTATAATCATTTATCTTAATTAATTATTGATCTCATTACCCTACTTAAGCATTTATTCGATGGACGTAATTGCCCTTACTAGATAATTAGGGATTCCCCTTGGGTGTATAAATGGAGATCATAGGGAGAGATTAAACACCTTAATCACACACATATAATTCGTGATCCCACTCCCCCCCCCCCCCCCCCTCTAAATTCGTAGCCTCCAATAGTTAGCAAATCACCATCCTAATAGTACACCTTAAACGGGAACTCGATCAGCGTACCAGATGGATTAGCTACACATCACTGACATCAACGATCCGCCAAACATGCAATCTTTAATTATTATCTGTTTATTTTTCATACGATTCAGGATTCGTTTAACACTATTGCCCTCTTTCATGAAATGTTGTGTCCCGATGATTCATTGCGACTTTTCAATCTATATAAAAGATTTATTTTGGTTTAATTGATATTTGCATTATCTGTTAAAGATTTTGAAATACCTACAAAATAACTTCTATCTGAAAATAACAAAACATGATTCCAAATGGATCAAAACGTACCCCACTAGGACATTTTCATACACCATATGTCATGCTTTCACTGTTTTTGAACGTGTATGCTAGTTGCTCTATTCACATTCCATACACATGATAATTTTCACGTACTATGGAATACTTTATCTTTGCCTTTGAGGTCATAAGAATCCATCAAAGTGACAACCACATTTGTTTCATATGTATTGTGGTGTATTTAATGGAACGAGCATCTTGTAAAAGAAACCCCTAGTTGGATATGTCAAACTATTCTTAGAAGTTATACCCTCGAGCAGGGGCGGATTTATATTAGGCCCAGGGGGTCCCCGTGGACCTCCTCAACCTCGTACGCAAAGTGGAAATTATGTGAACGATTTTTAAAAAAAAATTGTGAAGAGAAGTTAATAAATACTTAGATTGTGAAAATAAAACAAAGCAAACAACTAGCCTAGTGGTAAGATCCCTTGCTTGATTTTGAAAGGGTGCAAGTTCAAATCTTGTGCTCAACACTTTTTTATTTTTCTCAACTTTCTTTATTAATTTTAATGCTATAAATGAGGAGAGTAAATGTGGTACTTCATTTTCCACCTCTTTTTTATTTACTTTCATTATAGACCATTCTTTTTAAATACATTAATCTTAGACCCTTTTTATAATGAAATATTACAATATATAAAAATATAGACTTTTTTAATAGGCAAACATTTTGTCATATTATTTTTTTTTCTCACGTTAATTTTTCTTTTCTCTTCATTTTCATCCATTTACTATTATTTTTTTACTATTATATCGCTATCAATGTTACGGCATATAATTTTTTATCAAATCATGTAGAGTTTTTTTAGTCGGTTATTTTTCTTTACTCGCAATATCGTGCCGCTATGCGCGTCTACATTAAAAACTATTTAGTAAGTAATATACCAAAATTCTTTATGTACGTTTATATGAAACTGAAAGAATTAAAGCTAGTGACTCTGTAAAAAAATTTATGGACCTCCTAAAAAAAATTTCTAGTTCCGCCCCTGCCCTCGAGCAAACACATTAAAAGTTAAAGTGGCTAAAACATTTATATTCAGCATGAAATAGTCTCACATTATTTTTAATGTAAGGTTTCCTTTGTTAATTAATTTTAAAAAAAAAACATCAATTGCGCTATACATGAATTATTTGAGGCAAAACACCACATAGTTAACACACAAAATGAGAATGTTTCCTGAAGTTTATTTTTTCAAATTATACCTTTTTTTATTTAACGTACAAGTTAAAATAAAATAGAATAACCAATCATAAGTTTTTGCAAACTATATTGAGCCAAACGCCCAAACTTGTTTGAATCAAGCAGAGATTTGGAAGGTCACGTCTTATGCAATCTAACCTGGAAGTTTAGGAAGAAGAGAAGACAAAACATAAAAGTAAACGCATTGTATATACTATATATATGACTACATATACAAGGAAATTAATTAGACACTACTTGTGCCAAAACATTTTTCATTATTAGAAAGAAAAAAAAACTTCATTGTTTGTCACTAAGTGACCTAAATGAACAAAAAAAAATTGCCATACAAAACAAGAAAATTGATCAAATACATTTGTCTTAGACAAACTTGTATATTAACAAAAAGTAATCAAAGTTGTTTTGGTACACAAACTAAGAAAAGATAGGTTTTCAACAAAACATACCGTTTAGAAAGTTTATCAAATAATATGTTTTGAAAAAAAAAAACTCGTCTTGCTTCAAAACATAAATTTTAGAAAAACTATGAAACAAGATGCTTAGAAAATTTGTTTTACGTTTGTAGTAATACAGTTCATAATGTTATTAATAAACTAAAACAAATAAAAAATGATGTGATGAAAATAAATTACAATCAAGTTACAATTGAAATAAATAAAATGTAAAGAAATTAATAGAAATAGATAAGCTAAGGTCTCCACATCAGAAGCAGTTTGATTACGAGGACACAACAACAATAGCAGTAGTACTCTAGGAAAGACTCTAGAGCCTGAAAATGAATCATTAACTTGTTGAAATTTAGATGAGGAAAAAGTTTAGAGAGTATATAAAGTTTCTCTAAAGATTAATAAAAGACAAAATCTCAAGAGTTTACTAACTCCCTCTAGATAATATAATCTAGAGAGTACATTAAGTCTCTCTAAAAAGATTGAAGAGTTTGAAGGTGTGTTTAATCGTAATTATGAAATTATCATTGATTGCAAAGGGTTTGGCGTCGATGGATTGGGAAGCAAGAAAAAAAGGAAATTAGGTTTAGGCTCTGATACCATAATCGTAATTATGAAATTATCATTGATTGCAAACATAATACAAAGCCCCTATATATAGTTACAAAGGTTACAATCAAGCCCCTATACAAATATAACCTATCAAAATATATACGTCTAATAGTGTTTTGGTGTGTTTAGCAACCATTGATACCCTGTTATTTATAGTGAAGCCAAAGTTAAAAAAACAACATCTGAGTTAAAAAACATTCAACTTAAATTGATACACTACCATAACACCACGACTCGAAACGTCATTTAACCTACATTATGAGTTGGAACTCATGTCCAACCTTAATGAGTTGTAACACTCATTCTACAAACTCCATTTTATAAAATTTCCAAAAATCCCCACATGAATGAGAAGTACCAAAACATATAATTTTCATGGTGGAATTTCAACAGTTGAGTCTTTTATACATGTGTTACCCTTTAAACCTTCCTGTGTGAGGCATATTTAATTTACTAGTTGTCAATATAATCTGATATCTTTCAATAGATGGCTATTGGTATAAATTGTAGGTCCGTCCTTGATCTAATTGAAACTCACTTAACACACCTTAGCTATAATCGAGCTAATATGTGTCAACTATGGTGAAGAACAACTTGTAACAATGAATGAATCGAGGAAGTCTATCAAAATCTAGATCGAAAAGCTCATGGATTGATCAAAAGTGTACACCAAATGGAGCATCTAGCTCGTACCTTAATTTTGGCAAAGCTTCGCCATCTAGAATCAAAGAACTCTAAAGAAGCTAACCAACCACCTAATTATAGACTCATAGTTATGAAATACTTGCGCGTGTTTCATAACAGGTAAGTGGCTGACATTTTATAGAATACATTTTGTGAAATGTCAAGTACTTTCCGCAGAAACTCAAAACACAAAGACAACCTAAATTCCACATTCTAAATTATATCCCAACAATCTCCCCCTAGGATGTTGCATGAGGTTGTTTATGGCGCTGCGACTCTGGCTCTTAGGAAGGAGGACTAGATCATCACAATCTTTCAAATGTATTTTCCATAGTGCTCCCACTCCACATCTCAGCTAATCTTGTTCATGTCAAGCTTTTCTAGATCTTCGAGGGTAAATTGTAGCAGATCAGCAGTGATAGGAATCTTGATGTCATATTGATTTGTTCATGAAATATTTGCACATCTGCTCTCTGCATCTTATCTCTATCCAGTGAAACCTTACAACTTTAATTTTTGGTTCATCTAAGGTACTCTGATTTGAACCACATTGAGAATTGATTTAGGAGCAGTTGCACTTTTTGGAATAAAGTTTATTTGTTTAGCAAGTTCTTCATTTGTTTTAAGAGCTTGCTTTCTTGCTAAACTTGCCATAAATCTCGCTCCCCTTGGAGCACGATGTTTCATAACAGGATATCCAGCAGCAACTTATTTCCTTATGAACTCTTGAGCTTTCTTAGCATAGTCCATAGCATTTTGAATATCAAGGGGGCAAGCTGAGATATATCACTAGGTTTCAGAGTTCTCAGATGATTTATATCCTTGAAAAGATGATAACCCCCAGAGTTCTCTTGCCTAGAAAAAGGTTTCTTTCAGCATCATACTTCCATAGAGAAATTGCTCTCTTCATCTCTTGAAAAGATGCACGCTCAGTTCTAAGGCAAGAAGCTATTCGAGTATTGCTTCCTTCAATAGGTTTTTGTATTACTGTCGGTGTTGGATTCACGTGTACTTCAACATCTTCTAATGTCTTATTAATTCTGCAATAATCCCCTCATCAGAGGTAATATACTCACTAATAGTTTTTGTTGCATCATCTCATCATCTGATTCATGATAATTAATGACATCTTTGATCAAGGAGTCACTATCAGAGATTTCTGCATCAACATAAGTGGTTGTCAATCTTTCCTTGTTGACTACAAGCACTGCATTCCCCTTTGTAGCATTATGATCTTGTTTACTGAACTTGATTTCAGAGGAGGATGAAGAACCAAAGATTTTAATTTGTTTTTCCTTGAATAAGTTAGTTTCTTCTTCAGACTTTCAATCTCCTAATGTTGTTTTTCATCATTTTTCTTTAATTCAATGATTTTTGCATCCTTGGTAACTATGTGATGTTGTATCTCGTAGAATTTCTCTTTCATATATTCACTTGATCTCTCTATTTATGAATTTAATAACTTGTTGATGATTATTGTTTCGCACGGGAGTAGAAGTATCTTCACCTTCAACTGTTGTTCTTTGTTCTTCGGAGCAAATTCAGAATGAGCATTCAAAGCATCTGCTTTACGTTTTCTCCTAACCTCTTTATTTATTTCATGATCTGGTTCTGGTTCAATCTTATCATCCTCTGAGTCATATGGAGTACTCTTATTTGATTTCATAAGATTCTCATTAAACTCAAGATCATCAGAGTTTTCATTGTGTATATTTTTATTATCACT